>SEMN01001212.1:0-84940 GCA_005408345.1 Macquaria australasica | reverse complement strand
CTGTCTGCCTGCCTGCCTGCCTGTCTGTCTGTCCCTCTGTCTGCCTGCCTGCCTGCCTGCCTGTCTCTCTGTCTCTCTGTCTGCCTGCCTGTCTGTCTGTCTGTCTCTCTGTCTGCCTGCCTGTCTGCCTGTCAGAGCGTTGTGGTCATCCACTCTCTGCTGGCTGAGCTGCTGTCCAGAACAACAGAGTTCCTCCAACCAAACCCAGGTAACAACCACAACTCTTCAGCTGCTGCCACTGAACATATAAACTCTGTGTTATACAGCAGTAAAACCTCACTGAGCAGGAAACAGAAATTCATTTTTACAGCTAATTAAACGGCTCGACAGAATCCTGAAATATTCTGATGTTTCATTTTGATGTGTTTAAATAACGTCTGGAGAAGATGGATTATTTATCTCTGATTTCTCCACTATTATACAGTAAATGTTTTTTTCCCCAGTGATTTATTTTATTGTAAAAAACAATGAAGGTCTGAAGATGTTTTTTCTATTTTTGGACTTTTTTAACAGAAATCTGGTTTGACTTATATGAATTTGTAGTGTCTTGTATGCATATACATGCTTGATACAGTGTAATAAAAATGTATATATGTATTCATATATAATTGTTCTATAAGAAGTGATACTAAAAGAGAATAATGGCATAATAACAGCAAAGAGAAGGTGATAAGGTAAAAGCTTTGACAATCAACAATAATCAATAAAGTCATTGAACAGAGTGCAATATAAAACGTGTGTGTTCCTACGTGACGTGAGTGTGTTTGTGATGTCACAGCGTACAGAGCTAAACTGAGCATGCTCAACACGATGTCCAGGATTCGAGGACAGGGGAAGTGGACGGGCTACCCGCAGACAGAGGGCATGCTGGGAGACTGTATGCTGCAGTACGGCCGGGAGCTCGGGGCTGCTTCTGAATTTGGTACGACCACTCAGCTGTGTTTCCATGGTAACGATCAAAAATGGAGGAAAAAGTGACATTAAACATGTAATGCAGCTAAATAAATAATAAATACATTTTACAGAATAAAGGTCCAGTTTGTCAGGTTTAAAGCAAATTGAGATTAAAATGAATTCAAATCCCAGATTAAGAACTTCAAAACACTCGTACACTGAGATTTTAACTTATTTATATCTTGTTTTTAACAGTTTTCTTACAGAGTATAGTTATATGTTGTTTTTATCTATGCTTTTATTTTGTGGGTATTTATTTCCTGTGTTTTGGTTTGAATGGCAGATCTGTCATTTCCATGTTTTTATAGATGAATAAATTGAATTTATTATTTAATTTATTAGAAGTTTTTAGTCTCGGCCTGTTTGTGCAAATACAAATAATGTTCTCAGTATTTCAGAGTAGATTGTTATTAGACTGCATTTATTTTAGACTGCGATTAATCAGCGTCAGTGTTATTTTTTACTCTGCTGACTCATTCTGCTTTTCCTGTTTGTTCATCCTGCTCTCGTCCTCTGGCTGGTCCTCTGGTCCGTCCTCTGGTCTGTCCTCTGGTCCGTCCTCTGGCTGGTCCTCTGGTCTGGTCCTCTGGTCCGTCCTCTGGCTGGTCCTCTGCTTTCGTCCTCTGGCTGGTCCTCTGGCTGGTCCTCTGGTCTGGTCCTCTGGTCCGTCCTCTGGCTGGTCCTCTGCTTTCGTCCTCTGGCTGGTCCTCTGGCTGGTCCTCTGGCTGGTCCTCTGGTCTGTCCTCTGGCTGGTCCTCTGCTCTCGTCCTCTGGCTGGTCCTCTGGCTGGTGCTCTGGTCTGTCCTCTGACTGGTCTTCTGGTCCATCCTCTGGTCCATCCTCTGGTCCGTCCTCTGGCTGGTCCTCTGGTCCGTCCTCTGGTCCGTCCTCTGGTGGTTCAGGCAGTGCTCTGACTGGTGTGGGTGACTCTTTGCAGCAGGTCGCTCAGGCCAGGGACGCTCTGGATGTCAACGTCAAGCGCACCTTCATCGACCCTCTGCAGGACCTCCACAACACGGAGCTGAAGGAGATCAGGGTGAGAGGAGGTGCAGCACCAGGACAAGTTAATGTTTCTGTTAACACAGAAATACAAAAGTCATGTTCCTTTTCCTATCTGAGACTGAAGGTTTCACACTCATGACTTTTTAAAGCCTGAGGACAAAAAATCAATGAGATATTGTCGAAAAGGCAAAAGTCATGTTTTGCAAGTTCATGTTTTTGTCCAACGTTTAACATAAATGTAATCATCATACCCAGAATATACTTGGAAAAAACTGAAACTCCTTTTTTGTCCAAATATTCAGGAGCCATGCCTGTGTTCCTGATCTTTGTTCTGATTGGTTCCTCAGTACCAGCTGAAGAAGCTGAACGGTCGTCGGCTGGACTTTGATTACAAGAGGAGACGAAGAGGAAAAGTCCCAGCGGAGGAGGTCCGAGAGGCCTGGGACAAGTTCATCAGCTCCAAAGAGCTGGCAGAGAGGAGCATGTTCACCCTGCTGCAGAACGACGTGAGTCTGATGATGAACTGAGACACCAGCAGAAACTGATCCGGATTATTTAGTGTATTCAGTTCAGCTCTGACTTTGTGAGACTGCAGAGATGCATCATGTCTACGTGATATCGAAGAGGGAATAAATCACACACATTACTGGGTTTTTGTCCAGATGTTATAAACTGTTCTGGTTTTATGGGATAGTGTTAAGACGGAGCTGCTTCTTTTTCTACTCTCTTTTCCATCAAGAGAGACTCATCTGCAGCTTAGATCTTTAAGTCTTTGGGGACCAGCCAGAACATGGAGGGTTAGGATCAATAACTGTGACTTCTACATGAGAAAACCCCCTGTCCAAAACTCCTCCACCTGCAGACAGGACCAACATTAATATGTAGTGATTAATATATGAAGTTAATTGATTATGTCTCCCACATGTCACTCCATTTGTTTTGGTCAGATGTCCTGTGTTGCAGCTGACAAACAGATCCAGACTGACGCTGTCCTGGTGTTTCCTCCTGCAGGTGGATCAGCTCAGTCGTCTGGCAGCTCTGGTCGCTGCGCTGCTGGACTTCCACCGCAACGCCCACCGCATCCTGCTGGGTCTCCATGGCAACCTGCAGGCAAGGTGAGCCTGTGGTCCACAGCTATCACGTCTCTCCAGAGGGACGACCACAGCACATATTCACAGCAGGCCGTTTGTTATCATGTGTAGAGAGGAGCTCATGTATTAACCAAAATAGGGAGAGATCCTCTGGGGAGCATGACTTTGTTTGGTACATTTCACTGTAATCTTCTTATCAGATTTTGAGATTCTCGTTGATTTGAGAAAGTGAACATTTTGGCCTGATGTTGGCAGTAAAAAAAAGTCACCAGTCAGTTGGGTTCATTCACTGGAACCATGAATGAGTCTCTCCCAGGTGAAGCTGCAGCGATGCTAGCAGCTCTGAGAGGCTTCACTTAGACACAGCAGTGCTTTGAGCTAAATGCTAACATCAAACATGCTCACAATGACAATGCTAACATGCAGATGTTTAGCAGGTACAATGTTTACCATGTTAATGTTAGCATGCTAACACGCAGTAAGTGCACTACGCTGACACGGCTGGAGACTCTCCGTCTGGTTTTAATGCTACTGCTTAAAGTTTTAAATGTGTATGTGTTGGAAACAGGCTGACTGCTGCCAGTAACAAACCGGAGCGACGGTTCAGGCCCAAAAAGATCCGAGTCAGAAGTGAACACAACGGCAGCATCGCATTTTACCACCAGCCGTCCATCACACCCACAGTTTCCTCTGGTTACTAGTTACCAGTAAAATATGATCACTTCACATTTCTCTGGAATTAAATCTCTGATTGTGTAAATCAGATTTTGAATGTGTATTTTTCTGCACATCTTTGTGACAGGAGAGCAGATCACAGTGTTACCGTCCAGACCCGGCAGTCCCATCTCCTGTTACGGTAAGAAAACACTTCCTCGAGCAACACAAAGGTGAGCTTTATTTTATCAGAAGGGTTTTTTCAAACTTTCCCCTGAGACCATTCAGGACTAGGATGCATACAAAAGAAATTGTTAATTTGTCCTACTAGAGAAAAGTCTTTTCCACAGTTGATGCAAATACAGTAATATATTATAACATCTTTTAAACAGTCTTTACTCGTATGATGACATCCTTCATTAAACATTTCATCACAATGCTCTGTCTCTCTGTCTGTCTCTCTCTGTCTGTCTGTCTCTCTCTCTCTCTCTCTCTCTCTCTGTGTCTGTCTGTCTGTCTCTCTCTGTCTGTCTCTCTCTCTCTCTCTCTCTCTCTCTCTCTGTGTCTGTCTGTCTGTCTGTCTCTCTCTCTGTGTCTGTCTGTCTCTCTGTCTCTCTCTCTCTCTCTCTGTGTCTGTCTGTCTCTCTGTCTGTCTGTCTCTCTCTGTCTGTCTCTCTCTGTCTGTCTGTCTGTCTGTCTGTCTGTCTGTCCGTCTCTCTGTGTCTGTCTGTCCCTCTCTGTCTCTCTCTCTCTCTCTGTGTCTGTCTGTCCCTCTCTGTCTGTCTGTCTCTCGTCCAGCTGACAGTAAGCTGGTCCTGGATCAGCCCTGTTGCCGGGCGATGTACTCCTTCCACCCAAACCACGAGGGCGAGCTGGACTTCAGCGAGGGCGACGTCATCGTCCTCACCAATCAGGTCGACGCCAACTGGTATGAGGGCACACTCTGCGGCCAATCAGGACTGTTCCCCGTCAGCTACGTGGACGTGCTGGTGCCTCTGCCGTTACCATGACAACATACCAAACACCCACAGACTCCACACTGAACGTGTTGAACATGCTGATCTGATTTCAGGAGCGTGTCGTCGATGATATGCAACTTCTCAGCTTCTTCTTTGCACTTTTTCACAAGTGAATCAGCAGGAAGGAAGGCCATAGTTTGTACTGTAGAGCACTTTAGTTTCTGAGCTCGTGTTATTCTTTAACATACAAGTCGCTCAACAGAACCTCAGTCAGTAAATACAACGTTTTTAGACTAAAGTGTGTTTCCCTTTAAGACTTTTAGCTCCATTTCCTGCACAAAGCTGCTCTTGCCTTTCACATTACTGCACATTTCTGTTTCTAACGCTGCCACATCAGTCTGATACTGTCTGCATTTCTGAGTAAGACAGATTGCAGACTGCTTTGAATAGAGCACTGTCTGGGTGCATCCTCTATATGATGATGAGCATAAATAAAAATAGTTTTAAGTAAGTTTAAGTTACATGTAACAGTGTGGTGGCTGGTGTTGTGTATTCTGGGCTGACGGGACGGGACTGCAGCAGTCAGCAGGGTTCACTGTGTGCGTTCTGCATGTATATGTACTTTCTCTGAAGCTTTAACAGACTCAGGCCAGGAAATGCTTGTTAACAAACAAACACATAAAAAAATGCTCAAATTATATTTTGCCTTTGACCTGAGACGTCAAACAGTTTGCTGTAGATTCATTTGTGACGTTATCAGCTGAAAAGAGTTTTACTCTGACCCTCTACACAACACAGAGTAAAGACTGAGGCCCCTCTCATTTTATTAAAATGCTTCTAAAACAAATCTGTAATAAATCAAATGATTAAATTACAAACCAACTGACACATGGGAAACCTGGGGCATCAAAATTGCAATGGGGCCCCGGGGAAATGCCTGCTTTAGTTTGCAGCTAACTGTTATGAAACTCAAACTTTTCGTAGTCATGTTTCTGAACGTTTTGGTCGATTTACTGTTCAGTAGAACTCAGAACCAGATCTGTGGTGGATTACTGTAACAAAGGGACAGTACAACACTTTGGGAAACTGTTGAAGATGGATATAAATGTGATCTCTGTGCGACAGAGGTGGTCAGGTTGATCTTAGGTCAAAGACTAAAAACCCGTGGTGGTTTGAACAGCAGGTAGACGAAACATTTGAGCCTCTTCTCGACCAGCAGAGCGAGCAGGTTCCACGTTTGAGCGCTGTTGTTCTCTCACATGTGTAAATAAGACCGTTTGGGAGTTATTAGAAGAAGTACTCAGATCTTTTACTGCAGTAAAAATACTAATACCACAGTGTACAAATACTCTGTTACAAGTAAAATTCCTACATTAAATTTTTTAATGAAGTAAAAGTACAAAAGTATCAGCATCCAAATATACTTAAAGTATCAAAAGTAAAAGTACTCATTATGTGGAATAATATATATGATATTACTGGATTATAATTATTGATGATTAATGTGTTCATCACTTTAATGTTGCAGCTGGTAAATTATTATATTTTATATTAATAATCTGAATCTGCAAAGTAACTAATATTAAATAAATGTATTGGAGTAAAAAGGACAGTGTTTCCCTCTGACACTGGAGTATAAAGTATAAAGTAGCATAAAATAGAAACTACTCAAGTAAAGTACAAAATTGTACTTAAGTACAGCACTTAGTAAATGTACTTTGTTACATTTGTATTGTTTTAGGCTAGCAGTTTCCCCCTGTTACCAGTCTTTGTGCTAAGCTAGGCTAAAGCCAGCTTCCTGCAGTGTCTCTGAACACAGATGAAAGTAAAATCCATCTTCTCTTCTGGCTCCTAAAATGTTTGACTGTCGCTTTAAAATAAATGTGTTCTTATAGACTAAAGCCTTGCAGTTGAATTAGAGTACTGTAGATGATACTGACGATGATAAACAGATCAGTTCACATGAATGTAGGGAAACGATGTGTGTGTGTGTGTGTTCACCAAGGTTATATATGAATTATATTTAGTTTTGTTTAGATTGAGACAGAAACACCGACAGAGACACCAGGAACTGTTTTAGTTGATTTAATTGATCTCATTCAGGACGACAGTCTGTCTGTAGATACTTTATTCTACAGACAGATGGAGAAGGAACCTAAAAATTACAGTTTATTTTTTATAACGTGATGGATTTTAAAAGTCCTTTTTCTCTGGTTAAAGTTATTTCAGCGTCAACCAAGAGATATTAAGTTCATGTTCTGTTTCCTAATTACCTTTAAGGGAAATTAACTGATTTCCCTCCAAATCTAACCAAATATTTGAATGTGATCTGATATTCTAAGTATGTTTCCAACAGTAACATGTTCAGCCTGTCGTTCCTCCGAGACGTTTGTTGTTCAAAGACAGGAATCACAGAATGTATTTCTGCAATAAATCTCTGAGTAAAAGCTGCTCTCAGGTCTGATTTCTGCTTTTCTGTCCTCAGTAAATACTGACATCTTTTCCTTTAGTTTTGACACATGATGTGAATTTTCAACATTTCCTGACGACCATCGCACACAGATGTTTTACACAAGTTCATACTAAATAGTCTGTTGACAACATTATAGGTGAGACGTCTGACACACACGACAACATGTAAATGATTAAAAACACCAACAACAGGACCAGAACTTCCACTCACACAAAATCAGCTGTTATTTATGTCTTATCTTTGATTCACTGTGTTCAGTAAAGATCATTTTATTATGAGCCAAAGTACTCTGAATTCATTTCTAGTAGCAGTGATTTACCTGTACGTTACGACCCCTCAGGTCACCTGGGACAGGCCGGACCGAAACCATCAAGGTGAAGCAGCTTTTAGTTTCTACGCTCCCCACCTGTGGAAGAAGCTTCCTGAATACCTGAGCTCTGCTAAAACCGTCAGCTCTTTGAAATCAAATCAGGGCTTAAAACATTATTGATTACTGCGGCTTTCCAATAAAACTGATACATAACTTCTTTTTTAATCTGTAACTAATTATTGGCTTGCTTTTGCTTTTCGTCTTTGTCGTCTTTTAAATGCAATTTGAATTTTTATTTGTTTTAAATATATTTTTAAACGTCTTATGTTGAATGTATTTCTATGCCCCTGTAAAGCACCTGGAGTTGCCCTGTGTCTGAGTGGTGCTGTATGGATACACTTGTCTTGCCTAGTAGAAGTACTAGTAGTACTAGTAGTACTAGTAGTAGTAGAAGTAGTAGAAGTAGTAGTACTTGCTGCTGTTGTAGTTTCAGCCTCCGGCCGGCAGAGGGCGCATGCGCAGCAGATTCTCTGTGCTCTCGACTTCCGTCTGATGATTTAAACTTCCACCGGAAGTCTGCTCGTCCTCTTCTACCAGGCCGATCCAACATGGTGGGTGATTTCTACGCGTCTGCCCGACGCATCCAAACTAATCCTGGCGTTTTAACGGTTTTAATCCCGCAGTTGTTTCACACACGCAGAGCGCGGTGTTTGGTGAACCTGGTGATGGCGGTATTGGCGTTAGATGGCACGCAGAGCCTGTTATTTGCGGTGTAGTAGCGGGGAGCTGCGGGAGCTGCGGGACTCACGGTTTCTCGGTGTAAGTCGCGGGACGTCGGAGTAACGCTGCTGTCCGCCTGTTTGAACTCGTTAGTTAGCTTACCGGAGGGTTTGGCTGAGCGGCGGGAAAACTGCGGCTGAAATATCTCACCTGCCGCACAGGTGTACGAAGAACATGCTGTGGAGGTGATGCATATGTTCCTGGCTGTAAGTAGATTAATTAGGAAGAAATGTAGTGACGTGAAGCTTCATTCAGCCAGGTAATAGAGAAGAGGAGGGTGTTCACCTGAATAGGAAGGTGTTCACCTGAAGAGGAAGGTGTTCACCTGAAGAGGAGGGTGTTCACCTGAAGAGGAGGGTGTTCACCTGAAGAGGAGGGTGTTCACCTGAAGAGGAAGGTGTTCACCTGAAGAGGAAGGTGTTCACCTGAAGACGAGGGTGTTCACCTGAAGAGGAGGGTGTTCACCTGAAGAGGAAAGACGAGGGTGTTCACCTGAAGAGGAGGGTGTTCACCTGAAGAGGAGGGTGTTCACCTGAAGAGGAGGGTGTTCACCTGAAGAGGAGGGTGTTCACCTGAAGAGGAAGGTGTTCACCTGAAGACGAGGGTGTTCACCTGAAGAGGAGGGTGTTCACCTGAAGAGGAAGGTGTTCACCTGAAGACGAGGGTGTTCACCTGAAGAGGAGGGTGTTCACCTGAAGAGGAGGGTGTTCACCTGAAGAGGAGGGTGTTCACCTGAAGACGAGGTTGTTCACCTGAAGACGAGGGTGTTCGTGTGAAGATGAAGGTGTTCGTGTGAACACCTTCATCTTCAGGTGAAGAGGAAGTTTCTCTGGTACCAAATGTAGTCTGCGTTAAAACCTAAATTTAGATTTTAGTTTGACTGGAGTCGGTGCTGATTTCAGTGTTACTGCAGATCCGGTTTTGTTTAAACCACAACTTGTGTTTCGTGTTAGATTTGTCAGTTTATGTGAAACCTGCCGTCGTTATCTGATTTGTGGTCTACCTGCAGGGACGAGTCAGGACCAAGACGGTGAAAAAGGCCGCCAGGGTCATCATCGAGAAATACTACACCCGGCTGGGAAGCGACTTCCACACCAACAAGAGGGTGTGCGAGGAGATCGCCATCATCCCCAGCAAGAAGCTCCGCAACAAGATCGCCGGGTGAGTTTTCTTATCGGCAGGCAGAGGACGAACGCTCGTCTTTAATGTCCTCCATCCTGTATCGAAAGTGATCATGGCGTCCTTGTGGCCAGGTCATTGATAGTACAGGAAGAACAACCTGCGAGCCTTTCCCGTGTCTGAAGGAGAACCTGTTCCTCTCAGACCCTGGCGCTCTCAGACACTTACAGCACATAATGTGTTAGTTGCAGACCTGTATTCAAGTCGGTATAGTGAGCAGGAAAACCCAACATCTCTAGTGCCAGGCCCGCAGAGTTCAAAGACCCCTGTGATTATTGGCACACTTGAGACAAATCACAGCGGTGCACCGTCATTTAATTACTTCGTCCTGCGAGTTTGATGCCAAAGCGGAGCCGAAAGGTTGTTCTGTGTGTTTACCTGTTTGCTGACTGCTGTCCTGCAGGTATGTGACGCATCTGATGAAGAGGATCCAGAGGGGTCCGGTCAGAGGCATCTCCATCAAACTGCAGGAGGAGGAGAGAGAGAGGAGGGATAACTACGTACCAGAGGTCAGTGAAGGCACCGCCAAACAAACAGAAAAAGGGGTTTCATCAGTGAACATGGGAGTGGGCTGGTGCAGACCGGGGCGAGTCTCACTCCCATCAGTATGGAGAAGGTGCTCAGAGGGTGGACACATCAACATTTGTACTATTAATTAAAGCTAAATGCACTGCCAGAGATGTTGATGCTCCTCAGGTCAGTTTTGACGCTGTGGGGGGGGGTGTAGAGCTGGCAGAATAAAACATTGAGTTATTGAGCAGCTTGATTTTGCTGACACATGTTCACTTTTCCTGTTTGTGTTCAAGAGTTTTCCTCTTTAAAAAAGAGCTTCTAACCTGATGAACACTAATGCGTTTGAAGACATGTTCCCATGATGGTGCAGTAAGGTGGCTACTGTCTCCTGAACGTCAGCTGGTCTGAGAGCTGCTGGTTTCAGTTTTAGTGTCGGTGAGCAGACTAATCAGAGGACAGCTGAGCATCAGTGGTTTATCTGATGTGAAGGCGTCTGCTGGTGTTGACCTTTGAGTTGGAAGAATAAGTGATTCCTCCCTGTCTGTCCTTCTGCCACCACCCGCCTGAAGTGTCATGCAGCAATACACTGAACCCCCTCCCACACCTTGACCTTTGACCCGTCTTTTATTAGTAGTGTGACATGATGTAACCCAGTTAAAGACCTCTTGTTTCTTTCTGTGGGAGGAAACCAGTAAAGCAGCACCAGCTGTGTGTTAGTGTGCATGTTTGACTCGTCTGTGTCTCGTGCTGCCTTCAGTGTCTCCTGTATCGAAAGTGATCATGGCGTCCTTGTGGCCAGGTCATTGATAGTACAGGAAGAACAACCTGCGAGCCTTTCCCGTGTCTGAAGGAGAACCTGTTCCTCTCAGACCCTGGCGCTCTCAGACAAACCTTATGAGTGACAGCCTGCATGTTTAATGTAAAGCAAATATCTGTTGTTAATCGATTTTGTTGCTTATTGTGTTGGTCAAGTCAAACTTAAACATGCATTTGGATTATAAGTTCACCATCTTCAGTTCAGCCACAATACTGATTAACTGTCGCTGCACTTTGGAGATATTTTGCAGGTGAATCCTTGAGTTAAATAATCTAATCGGGTTAACGGGAAGTGCTGCGTCCCTAACAGCACAACTCATCTCCCTCTTGGTATCTTCAGTTTTTAATTTATTTTCTTTATTGCCTCAAAGTAGTGGACATGTTGAAGGATCATCTTCCTGCTTAAGTTTTCTGCAGCCAAACAAACTCTTATTTAACAGAGTTCATTTAGTCCAGTGTTGGTTAGAATAGTTGCTCGTAACAGTAACTTGACTGCTGATGGGGTCAAAGGTCGTCATGGTGTCCAGGCACAATCTTTGTAACTTTAAATCAAAGTAAACATTTTATTTGTCTCGTACATTAGTAAGGCTCAACAGTTATTTTCATTGATTAATCTGCTGATGGTTCAGTCTATAAAATGTCAGAAGATAATGTAAACAGTCCACGGTGACGTCTTCAGATCAGTTTTACTCTGTAAAATCGATTATCTCCGTGGTTGCCGATCAGTCGTCTGATCCCTCGGCTCTGGATTAACGTCCTGCTGCTGAAAGCTGTTTCTGTTCACCTCCTTCAGTGATGGTACTGATGTCTGACTCCTCCCTGTGTTTACCTGTGCAGGTGTCTGCTCTGGACCAGGAGCTGATTGAAGTTGATCCCGACACCAAGGAGATGCTGAAGCTGCTGGTGAGTACTCAGTTACTACGTACATTTACTCAAGTACAATTCTGAGGTTCTTGTACTGTACTTGAGTATTTTAATATTCTGCTGCTTTATACTTTTACTGCACTACATTTAGCTGACAGCTGTGTCTCCTGGCTACTCTGCAGATAAAAATAAAAACACGAGTACATAAAATACATTGTTGTAAAGTAAATTAAACCACCCAACAGAATATAAAACTACTGCAGCCGGCTACAATATTAAAATACTGCTTACGGGTTGCGAAGTGTGTACTTTTACTTTGACACTTAAAGTACATTTTGCTGATAATACTTGTGACTTTGACGTTTACTTGTAACAGTATTTTTAAATTGTGGTATAGCTACTTTCACTAAAGTAAAATATCTGAATATGCTGTTATTAGTAGTACTACCTCATTACAGCAGCAGAAAAATGTGTAATTTCACAAAGTGAAGGATTCAGCAAACAAATGAGAAGTAGAAAGATGGAAAGGAGGCGGACTAAAAACTTTGTTTGAAGTGGCACTTTGATCAGGAGGAGGCAGCTCAGTCTGAGGCCTCAGTGATGTCACAACCTTCGTTACTGATGACATCACAGCTCCGGGTGCTGATCATTATCCTGCAGAAGAGTTCCTGCGACGCTTCAGAGCCTCAGACAACAACATAACGAGTGCTTTAAGACCCCGGGCCCCTGATGGTCTGTAGATGAAGATCAGAGGCTCACAGACTGTTTGAAAACTCCAGAGAAACTTTTAATCAGCAAACTGTCTTTTAGTGGTATATTGGTAATGACAGTGGCTGTCAATAGTAATTCAATTCAGTTTTATTTATATAGCGCCATATCATAACAAAGTTATCTCAGGGCACTTTTTCATATAGAGCAGGTCTAGACCGACTCTTTATAATGACGTTATTGCAGTAGTTTGTAATGATTATTAGTTCTGTCCCTTTAAACCATTAAATGTCTCACACACGAGCACTTCAAATGTCGTATCAGCTGCAGTCGGTGTGTTGGAACCTGCTGCCTCAGTGTGTTCACCTTATGAGTTAAAATGTGAGAGGCTTCAGTGGGCTGAGATCTCACTCTGATTATTTCCCAGGAGAGCAGCTTCCCCTCAGGATTTCACTGCCTGTAGCTCTGAACAGAAGGGGATCTGGGGAATATGAGAAAATGTTTTCAGGGCCTTTAACTCGCACTGGACGTGGGTTAGGGCTTAAGACGCCGATCATGAACCGGTTTAAGTTAACCTGGGACCTTCTGTGCATATTGTTCCTTCTGTCCTCTCATTGGCTGTCATCAGTTTACTGTAAAAAAAAGAGAACATGAACAAAGTTTCAGGGGATTGGGTGGATTCTTTAAAGGGTAACTTAACACTAAATCTTGTTTTTTACTTAGTGCGACAAAGTGACTGTACATTTACTATCGATTGATCCGGGTCCCATTTTCTACTGTTTATCGTAACACAAGTTATTTTCCTTTTTCCACAGGAAATCTTAATATTTGTCCTCTAGACCACCCAAAATGTGTGAAAGATAACAGTAGTAGAAATGGTTGTATTTCCCTCCATCCTGTATCGAAAGTGATCATGGCGTCCTTGTGGCCAGGTCATTGATAGTACAGGAAGAACAACCTGCGAGCCTTTCCCGTGTTTGAAGGAGAACCTGTTCCTCTCAGACCCTGGCGCTCTCAGACAGCTTTTCCCTCTAAATCTGCTGTTTGCACACTGAAGTCTGGTGTTGAGTTCTCAGACAGGTTCTCTTTTCTTATGTTCTCCAGGACTTCGGCAGTCTGTCCAACCTGCAGGTCACCCAGCCCACCGTCGGCATGAACTTCAAGCAGCCCCGGGGAGTGTAGGCGTCTGAAAAGTATCTTCTAATAAAACCCTCTGGGACAAAAACCCTCTGCTGTGCAGGACTGTTGATTTGTGGACGACTCAGTTTTAGATGTTTAACCCTCCAAACTCCAACGGTGTTAAATGATCTTTTCCTTTTTACATAATGTCAATTCAGAGAAAGAAGGGGGGGGGGGGGGGGCTGGTCTGAATAAATGAGGAGAAAACTGAATGGTCCCGTCAGTCATTGGCTCAAACGCACAGACTTGGTGATTTTGCTGTTTTATTATTTTGTCTGTGGCTTTCTGTTCCTCCTCCAGGTGGTGATGTCGGCTCAATCGTTTGTTTTAGACTTGAAGGTATTTTGCTCTGAATCTCAGCAGCTTCTTGAGTTTAAACTGAGACATGACAGCTATTCAGTTTAATGATTAGATGTCTTAAAAAGTTTATGATCAGTTAAAAGGAGCGTTTTCCACCTCACTTGACTCACTTCATCATTGACGTTGGCCACAAGAACAAACCTTTCACTCGAGAAAGAAAGTGTTTTGACACCATTTAGGCCCCATTTTCGTATCCACATAAACTCCAGGTGAAACGTAAGATGCATTGATTGACTTTGCCAAATCTGAGTCTCTGTTGGTCAAATCACACATCTGATTACAGGCAGTCTTTGCCTTCTCTCCTGTAAATGTCCCCTGAATGTTTTATCAGTCACTGTCCTATCAGCGAGCTCCTCCATGACACGACGCTTCAGTGATCAGACCAGTGATCGTTGCGTCTTCAGCACATTTAACACTGAAAACATCACACGTCACCCCTGCACTCGTCTGTTTAAAGAATTAATACACTCGGAGAGATGGCGCTCCCTTGTGGGGCCCCTGTGACAATCAGGCTGCAGAGAGGGAGCAGGATGAGTCCTCAGTCTGGAGTTACAGCAGCAGACCAGATCATTCCCTCCTCCATCGGAGAAGCTGCAACATTAATTCATCTGCTGATTTTCTCAGTGAATTGTCATGACAGTTTCCTAAAGCCAGAGGCGATGTCATCAAATGTCCAAAACCCAGAGAGACTCCGTTTATCTCAGAAAAGCAACAAATCCTCAGTTTAAAGGAGGAAATTTGATGTTTTTGCTTGAAAAATGATTATCAAAATAAAAGCTTCAGATGTCTAATTGTTTCCAGTGATATTCCTGATGCACTGATGTCTAATGGGAACAATGTCAGACTGATGTAAACGCCCCCCCAGGAAAACCCTTTATTACCTCGGACAGGTGTGATCAGGAAACGTAACGTTTGAACCCTGGAGTAGTTAAGTGGACTGAGGAAACTGTTGCACTGATTCACACTGATCCTCGGTCTGTTTATGAACCTTTAAAGCAGCAAAACAGAGTCGGTGAAAAAGCAACGTGAAACACTTTTAATGCAACACAGACAAAAAGATCGTCCACATACAGGTTCATGAACTGGACTTATTATATATATATATATATATATATATATATATATATATATATCATTCTAGGCTACTTTACAGCATGTCACATTTGGAAAATATACATGTTAAAATATACTCTTGCTGTGTCGTCTGATTGGCTCATAAGCACTTCAGCAGGAAGAAGTTGCAGAAAGCTCCTCGAGGGCAGTCGCACATCTTCCCGATGCGAGATCCTTTCCTGACGGCGCAGTGCTCCCCGAGGTCACACTGAGGACAGGAAGTACCGCCGTTACACACATCCACAGGTCACACACACACACACACACACCTCTTACACTAGTCCCGATCAGCTGGTCATGTCTGATATGATGAGGTGACAGAGACTCTGGTGAGTGTTTAAGTACAAAAAACGAAGTACCTGATTCAGATCTAATGCTGTGTGTATTTAAATGTATTATCTAATAAAATATGATGCGATACTATAAATAAATATACTCAGCAGTATCTGAACACTGCCTACATGTTTTGTTCAAATCTCATGATGTTGAATTGTAATAGAAGTACGTGGCGCCACCTTGTGGCAAACAGATTACTGCAGAGCACCAAAACTGGTTTAAAACATGGACAATATTTAAGTCACATTTTAGCTTCTATTAATATAAAAAAAATAATATATATATTTACACACTCAGTGTCCACTTTATTAGGTCCACCTGTACAATCTAATGCATTACAATATAACATCAACGTCGACTTTTAGAATCAGAATCAGGTTTATTGCTGAACATATTAGAGAAGAAACAGAACATTTTGTGACGTGATTATTAAAAACAGCCTCAGTAAACGTGAATGTTTCCTGTCTCTGAGCTGCTCAGACGACTTTACAATAATGTGAAAATACTGAAATATATTTATATTTTAAATATTTTAAATCTGGTCATAGATCCACATATCCACGTGTTGAAGTGTGACAGTGTGTTTCTGCTATGTGTTGGTCTGTGACTCACAGAGGGGACCTGTCCATACTTCTTCTCCCAGGGATTGATCCTCTTCGTCTGCAGCTTCTCCAGCACTTCATGCAGAGCACCGAGCTGGACACACACACACACACACACACACACACTCATTAGTCATAAAGCTGACAGATATAAACACTGTGAGGCCGTCCATCAACTCATTTGAAGCCAACAAACTCTTCCATCATCCCGACAGACGGACAGACACTAGCAGGGGTGGAGAGTAACTAAGTACATTTATTCCAGTACTGTACTTAAGTACAATCCTGAGGTACTTGTACTTTACATGAGTATTTCCATTTTCTGCTACCCAAATATTAAACATTTTACTTCACTACATTTATAACTTTAGTTACTTTCCAGATTCACATTAAATATACAAAATATAATTATGATGTATTATTATTTATTCATTTCTGGGGGAAATTCACAAACTAGCCAGCAGAATATAATAATAATAATAATATTAATAATAATAATTTACCAGCTGCAGAATTAAAGTGATGAACACATTAATGATCAATAATTATAATCCAATAATGTAATATATATTATTCTGCAGAATGAGTACTTTAAGTATATTTTGATGCTGAAACTTGTTGATGTATCAGCATCAAAATGATATAAAACAAAATGCTGCTGAATATTTCTGATAAATCTACAATCAATAGTTTAATTGATATTGAATCAGTTCAGATTTCATCTGTTTATTCTCCCTTAAGGCTTCTCTGTAATTTGCTCAGTGATATTGTCTAATTAACTAATACTGATTGGATAACTGACTTCAGGGCTGCAGCTAAGTTTCATTATTGATCTACTAATCTTCCAATTATTTTCTGGATTTGATTAATTGTTTTTCCATAGAACACGAACAAATACACCACATGTATTCAATTTACTGGAACAGAAGACTAAAAAACAACAAATATTCACATTTCAGAAGCTGGAAGCAGCAAATTTCTGTCATTTCTGTTTAAAAAAGATGATTATTTATCAGAACTGTTTCATCTCTACGGGAGTTAGAATACTAATTCAAGAAAGATTAATGGACTAATTGATTAATTGAGTGACCCTTGCAGCTCTAATATAGGCCAGTTTATTATTAAATACTGCTATAGTTTTTATCTAAGTCATTGAACGATTAAAGTTCAAAGATTTCAAACTGACAGGAAACATGAAGGAAGTATTTGTTCGGACAGTATTAGTATGAAGTATTAACAGGTATGAAGTAGTGTTCGGCTCACCAGTCTGTTGGAGTTGGAGTAGCCGTAGTCCTGGACGTCCCTCTGGTCCCTCTCGGCTTCCGTCCTTCCCGCCGGGCAGAGCGCGGACAGCAGCGCCGCGCACAGCACAGCTCGCGCCCACATGTTGGCAGAAAACGGAGGAGCAGGTACCGCGAGTCCGCGAGCCGCCTTCCTCTGCTCCAGGTGTGTGGCGCGCGCTGCTGCTGCGCGGGATCTTTGGACGGACCGCCCCGCCCCCTCCAGCCTCCGGACGACGTCACGGGTATGACGTAGCTAACTGGCTCCTAATGATCTCAGATGAATGGATGATTCATCGATAATAATAATCATAATAATAACTTTATTTATATGGCACCTTTCAAACCAGTTACAGAAGAATAAAAGTAAATAAAATCAATATGAGGCTAATTACTCTCATGTCCAATAATTACTCTAAACTAAATCAATCAATAAATAAAAGATTGAAAGTTTTGTCAACTTTAATTTAGGAGTTTATAAAAAACATTTAACATTTGAGTTACCTTAAAAATAAAATGAAAATCACGAGAGCGTGAATGAATTATGAGATTACTTTATGATGCATTTAATGTAAACCAGAAAAACACCTTTAATTAACTGCATTAACGACCATTTCAGGCCTTGAATGTACTTGAATTGTACATTTTAAGACTTTTCCAGGACTTGCAGACATGTTGATGTCTTTAACCTCTTAGACCCGAAAACTTTTCCTCCTTAAAGCTGCACACGCTGTGTGACAACACTCCACTTCTGCTTGCTGCAGCACTGGAATCACTGCACGCTCACCAGATGAAAAGATGTCTTTGTGCGTCACCGGACATATTTGATGTCTGTGTAAACAAAGTTTGGCTGCACATTGTCTGTGATGGTGGACATGCAGGGGTTAAAGAGGTTAATATGGTTTAATGTAATAATAATTATCTGCCTCACATGATAAAAGCAAGATAAAAAAGCAAACATTATTAAAACAGAGCAAGATACGAAGATAAAAACTAGTTATAGTGATGAAATTATTACTAGAAAATAAAAATATATATATACATGTACACATTAAAGCTGAATGATGAGATGGAGATGTTTCATTTCCAAAGCAAACCTCCAGAGAAACAGGAAGCTTTCTGCTCCAGGACAGGAGTCTGTACATGGATCAGATCCTCCACATGAATCCAGTCTGTCGGTGTAAATCAGCCCATCAAGGAATTGGTGTTGGACATGAGCTTCGGCTATAAACACGTGTACAGTAAAGATACGAGTCTGCAGCGTCAGACTGCAGGAGATCACAGCTGCTGGAAGATTCTCTTTAATCCTCCAGAGACGCCGACATCGCACAGAAACTCAGATATCAGAGGGAATCAAACACAGCAGGACGTCTTTAATACTTTCAACTCACAGAGTTCAGTGAAATTTATTAAAACATTTGGCAACGGACCCAAATCAATCAATGGATTAATGGAGAAAAGAATCAGCAGATGAATCCAGAATGAATCATTAGATACAAACTAGCTCCAACAGTAAAATCCTGCTTTTCCATGAACGATGAGGAAGAATCATCTAATGAGATCAGATAGAACATTTACTGCTTTAATACTCAACATTACACTTTACTGAGTAATGCTGAGTATTTTTACAGTGTGGTATTTGTACTTTTACTGCAGTAAAGGATCAGAATACTTCCTCCACCTCTGAATAATAAGAATGTTTAAAGCACAAATGGCAATAAAGTTTACATTTATTGAACTGGCAGGTAAAAATTGAGCAGAAAACGTGATAAATCTGGTGGAAACTGTAGAGACGTGAATAAAAGTCTATACAGAGTTTAACAGTGAAAGTTTCGGTGTCTTCCTGTTTGTCATTGATCCAAAGGAGAAACAGGCAGATTGCTTATGGATGAAGTGATTTGCTTTGATAAATGTCCTCCTTTCAGAGACAAATTGCCAGAATGAATCTGCGTAGAGCCACGGCTGGTGGAGGAGAGATGAAGCCTTTTTCCAATTTCCTTTTCATATTTAACTTTAAAGAACTGGAGGGGAAATAACACACTCGAATATATTTCCTTCCCCGCGGTGCTTCTATTTATATTTCATATTAGTGTGGAGGGATGAAGGTATTAATGTCTCAACCTTCATATAAACTCAACTTAAACCGCTCTGACACACGCTGAGGAGCTGCATCTTAAAACCCTCCGTCCCTCAGATGGTAAACACACAGGAGCTTTGTTGTTCAGGTTATTGGAGGACATTGGCGTCATACTGTTGAGACGGGCTGCAGGATAACATCACATTCACTATTTCCACGCAGGAGGTCAAACCTGTGAATGTTTGGTTTCCGCAGCAGAGCCACACAGAGGTTAGGACCATGGTTCAGTGTTCACATTAAAGGGTTTTTCAGGAACTTTAAAGGTGGTGTACATTTTAGGAGTCAAAACTGGCTGCAGTGGCCATCCAAGCAAATACATGTTTGCCCGTTGAGTGCAGCATGAAGTTTGTCCCCATTCATCTTCTATGGGACGCAAGCAAATCGCTTCACAATGCATTGTGGGATCCCAGGTGATGCAGGACCGACCAGCGACATGAAGGTTGAAATTTTAACTTTATGCAAATGAGGGTGACATCAGTGTGCCGGCTCCGCAGTAATTTGCCAAAAAACTGACCCGGAAGAAGTTCTGCGGTGGTGGGTCAGGAACTCTTCACCTGGAGTGGATGAGCGTCGGTGGAGGAGAACATCTTTATTATAGGTTCCTCTCGTTTACACATTCCATTTTATACAAACTGAATGGAAAGAAGCGAGTGGGAATGATTAGATGCGAATTTGCATTAACAGCGTGAATGTTTCAAGTTGAGCAGAAAAACATTCATGCTTATTTTATGAATCTGCTTCATTAACGGTCAAATTTGTGTGAATGACGCGAGGCTAATTTTTAGCGAGGCTAATTTGCTAAACCAAAGTGTTGGACACATTAACATGTTGATCTGATGATGGCGCTAGATCAGGGGTGTCAAACTCATTTTAGTTCATGGGCCACATGCAGCCCAATTTCATCTCAAGTGGGCCGGACCAGTAAAACCACTGCATAATAACCTTTAAATAATACCTCCAGATTCTTCCCTTTCCCTTACATTCTGAAAATGTTCACAATTAATTAACAATACATGTACAAAACAGATGATGAACAGCCTGAGATGTCTTAAGATAAATAAGTGCAATTTCAACAATATGTCTCAGTTTTTCCACATTCAGTAAGTCTACTGTCGTTACATGTGCATTACAATCTACAGATCACAGTGGATCTACAAAAGCACGAAACGTTTTCTTGGAAAACCCGACACTCTGTCCTCTTTTCTCCTCTTTGACAAAGACATTTTCCACCGGCGGCTCCTGCATGAACAGTAGCCTTTGCTCGACAGTGTCGGGCCATGTACAGTGTCTAGAAGCACGTGGGATCTATAACAGCATATCCAGCATAGGGCCTGCTACTCATGGGAGAAGTTAGCCTTCAGGGCTTTCTGCCAGAAAGGCTTGATTCCTGCTGTTCTTATTAGGAATAGCAGTGCATTTTACTGAAAAATTGGAACTAATGACTTCTCTGCTATTTTCACACTTTGCAAAGTCATCCAGTGGGCCGGATTGGACCCTTTGGTGGGCCAGTTCCGGCCCGCGGGCCGTAAGTTTGACACCCCTGCTGTAGACTCTTATTTCAGTTGTATATTTATGTAACATAGTGAGTCCCACTTTTTGGTTTTGGCTTTCCTTCTTTTCCAGAGCTTTCTTAAGACTCTGAGACTCTAAAAGGAAACTGGATGCTTCGGTGATAATTGATTTTTGTTGATATCGGGTGTTTTTTAATTTTTTTTACTTTGTGATGATCCCAGACTTTTTATTTACGACCACAAACTGAGCGGATTGTTGCCGGTAAACATCCGGCCTGCAGAGTCAGAGCTGCAGAACCCAAATCCTCCTGTTGTCAGCGAGGCATTAGTGTGAGAATAAGAGCTGACGTGGAGCCAGAGCTGGGCACGCAGAGAATAGATGGTAAACAAGGAAACTGGTCTCAGCATTAATTCAGTGTGTTATGTCAGCGCCCAGAGGGCCAGCGGCCTGTTTGAGGAGATCCACTATAAATAAACCTGCAGAGAGACGTGAAGTAAGAGGTTTAAAAGCCGTCGCCTTGTTCTGCCCGGCTCCAGGGCATGATTTGGTCTGTGACTGTCTCTTTATGGGATCAGCGTGAAGAAATGTCCCCATAAACACCCCAAACCACCCAGAACATACTGCTGACTCTTTGTTGTGAAAGTATTCTCTGCAGAGAGAAGAGGATCTGCAGCAGGATGCAGCTCTGCATCTTTTGATCATTTCTTCTTCTTCTGTGGGCGTTTGATCCTCTGTCAGGCTCCGGGCCATTCTTCCTCTGACTCTTCTTCTGCTATCTCTGTGTCAGGCCACCAACTTCAACACGGAGTTGCTTAAATAAGCAGCCATGTTTGCTCATGTTCACTGTTAGGGGAGAGTCAATGCATCCCCCCCCCAAGTAGCCTGAGCTGGATTATTAATCGAGTAAAGCAGGTAACTGTCAGGGCCCCAGGACAGGTCCTGCATTTTTACTTGAGTCAACAGGAACCCACAACTCACCTGGCAGCCTTTGAGTTTTATTTGGGCATTTTACCTTTATTTTGATAGTGGATGCTTGAGATGGGACATGAAATGAAAGGAGAGAGAGGAGGGATGACATGCAACAACGTTTCCTCAACTGGACATGAACCGGTGACATTGTCAGTGCCTCAAACCCCCTACAGGTCACCAGGATGCCCCAGCCCCTTGGGGGTTTGTAGCCAAAATGTCTTGGCAGCCCAAGTAAACTGTTATTTATATTATAAGGGCCAGCACTGTCCCAAAGTTCATCTGAGTGCTGCTAACAGGAGGAGATTCTCAGTCTAAATTGGTCCTAGTCTAAAGTCTTAACCCTAACGTAGCCAAATCTGGACCAGAGCTGGGTCCCATGTGGTCCTCTGCAGCAGACCCAGCTTGTTACCTGGGATGTGACTCATACCGCAGGTATTCCTCCATATTTGTCGCTTTCTATCATTGTCTCTGTCTGTAAAGCGATGGATCTGTTTTTTAGCTGGTGTGAATCACTCACTTGTGCTCATATTGAGGCTTCAAGAGCGATCTGGAGTAAAATGAAGAGTGACAAATGAGGCAGAGCTGAACAGAAACATTTTCAGCCTCATCATTTCTGAAATCCCAGAGAAGAGTGAGATTTGCACCTTCTTACTTCCATCTTCTCAGTGTCACTGTAACCCTCCAGCTCAATCAAACTCAAATCAAACCAAATAACGTCCTCCATCAACATGCAACAAAGCAAGAAATGTCCTCTTATCACCTCTGTGTGGACGGCTAATTACCTCACAGTATCTTTTAATTGGAGCTCCTCACTGATGTGACTCGTCACAGGCCAACAGTTTTTTTTAGTTTTTTTGTGCAAATGTGGTCAGATGATGAAACCCTCACTCACAAAACCTGCAGGGTTAATGCACCTGTGTCATGTATACTCACACTGCAGGGCTTAAAAACATCGCATTGAACATTACATACAGGCTGAATATTACTGAACGGGCCTACTGGGACCAGGCCCAGGGGCCCAAGGGGTCCACGACCACGAAAAGATGCAAAATGAGACTCAAAACAACTACAAAGAGACAAAACTACAAACAGATGTAAAACAAGACTCAAAACAATCACAGAGACCCGAAATGACTACAAAAAGATGCAAAAAAACCCCACAAAGAGACGTAAAACAACCACAAAGAGAACAAATTATTAGAGATGCAAAACGATTACAAAGAGCAACAAAATGACTACAAAGAGACACAGAATGACTACAAAGAAACTTAAAACGACTACATAAAGGCTACGTCATTTCTCGTTGTTTTGTGTCTTGTTGTTATGTAGGAGGGGTGGTGCCCATAGGGGCCCTTTGTCTGATAATCCGTCCATGCATACAGGACTCTCTGCGTCATCTGTGGGGGGCAACACGTTTGCTTATTTTAATCACTTTAGTAATTTTCTTTCATTTTATTTTACAGAATGCAACCTGTAACTCACTTTAGGCTGACATTTCTGAAATCTCCACAGACTGACCAGAAAGAGATCTTCCGGCGCCCAACATGGAGGCGAAGAGGATTTATGTTCCTGGATCCCTTTAATTCAGGAGGGAAAATGTCCGTCCAGCCAGCAGAGGCTTAACGTCGTCTGAGCGTCCATCAGCCTGACAGGAGCTTCAGCAGCCGACGTAAAGCTGCTGATCCGGGCTCATCACAGGAGACGTGCTGAGAAACATGACTTCAGGTAGCAGCATGAAGACGTGTGATTTGGTCAAACTTGAAAACAAACTCCCTGTAGCCCACTCCAAGGTAATTCTTATATAATGTTCTCAGTGACTCAGTGACAGAAACTTTGTTCGCAGAAAGCTGGAATATAAAATAAAACTCAGCAGTTTGAGGACGAAGCTTCATGAGGCTGTGATGTTTGATTGGGAGTCATTATGTGTCCAGGCTTTGATGTCAGCTCAGACGCTGATGATCCAGCTGAGCTCTCGATCTCTTTGAAGCTTTTTAACTTGAAGAAACCGGGCTCATTACGGTGCCACTAATTGATGCCGATCCTCTGATTCTGTGGCTGGTGACTGATGCTAATGATCTGTTTCCCCCTTTTTTCTCCAGACTTACAGTAAGACGTGCTGATGAGTGCCGTTCACAATCACAGCTCTTAAAACGCTGGTGGATCACATGGGGCCCCGGGGACCCAGGCCCCTGAGTGGAACAAAAATGAACCAAAACAAGAGACACATTAGGTCCGTGAGTATAGATTTGACTGGTACCACTGCCGCCTCACCTCATACACCCGATCCAACCAACTCCTATGAGTTTGATCATTTACTCATAAGATGAAGAAATGTTTATGAGCCACATTGTTGCCAAAATATTTAGGTTCATTTATTTCTAATAATTGATTAGAGGACTGACAGAAAATGAATCTACATTAATTTTGATCTTCTACTAGGTGTCAAACATCTCTGATTGTAGCTTCTCCAATGTGACGATTTTCTGCTTTTCTCTGTTTTATATCATTTTAAATAATTTGTCTTTGATTAACCCCCCAAAAAAGATCCATCTTTATAGTGTTGGTAGAACATGGAATTTGAAAATATCATCTTGGACATGTTGTTTTCTAAAAGATAACAATGAATTACATTTTACATATTTGTTGATAAGGAGTAGTTATTGGAGAATTATTTTATAGTGTTATGACCAAATTACTGTCATGTTAATATGCTAACATAAATGTGCTAATGTTACCCTGTAGCTGTGTTCAACACTGACTTTGAGCGCTAACAGTAATGCTAAACATGTTAGCATAACATGATTCTAACATTATGCTAATTGTATGTATTTAATATTAGTGTTAAGTAAGTTTCTAATCATTTCCTAGAAAGGAACTGAAAGCAGTTCCTGGAACAGACGATGTAATTTAATATGATTTATAGCAAACACACTTGCAATTTTAAACATACAATTCAACAAATAAGGACAGTTAAGTTTATAATAATAAATATTTTGAATTTGTTTACATGGAGCCGTTCTTTCAATTATTCTGGAAATTAACAACCGCTCATAAACACAATTAACGACATCTCAATGTTTGCCAAAATTGTGGCAAATTGCAGGACCCAGAATATTAAATTTTACCCTGAAAATTGAAGTGTTAGTATGTTATGTCCATTTACTCTAAGTCCTGCATGAAAAACCATAAGTAAACGTATGAACTCGTAGAGAAGAACGGCCCTGCCAGTATTATACTATACTGATACTTAAGTAATTATAATTACTAATGAAAAAACATCTAAAGGAGCATCTTAATGCTGTAGGAGAGGCAGCTCATCTTAACTACCATATATAGCTATTGTTGGGTAATTTAATCTATAATAATGTATCATAATAAAAAAGTTATAGGTTTTCGTATATTAAATTTTAATCTGCACAGTAACCAGTAACTACAGCTGTCAAATAACTGTGGTGGAGTAAAAAGTACAATTTCACTCTGAAATTTAGTGGAGAAGAAGTATAAAATACCGGAAAAATACTCACGTAAAGAACATTAAAATTGTACTAAGTAACATTACATCGCTGGAGCTGAGCCGACAAACTCAGTGTGAAAAGATTTAAAATCTTCTCAGCAGCACAGAGGGTCAACGTTTGGCCTTTCCTCAAACGTTTTCTACTGTTAAACTCCTCTGTAGCTGCTGGATACACAGTCAATAATAATAAAGACCTCCATAAGTAGGTTTCGTGTTTTCATCTTCCAGCTTGTTCTTCTCTCCCGCAGATCTCACAGCAACATATAAACCAGAGTTAAACTGTCAGCAGACAGTAACACACTGCCATCTGCTGCTGCTGCATTTACATACAGTTTATATCAATATTCACCAAAAACATCTTGTGAGATCATAACAATGCAACAAATTCTTTCCTCTCTGAATCCTGAAGGACTTTAAAGTTTAATCTTTACTCTAAACCTTTAATAAAATCTCATCTTGGAGAAAATATAAAACTTAAGACACAAGTGTTTTAATCATAGAGATTCATAATCTGTTTCTTTAAAGCCAACAAGACATTTAACCAAATGACAATCATAACAAAATACTTTTACATGAGTCACTGCAGACATCCCAACATGTAAACATCATATCCAGTCTACAGCAGGACACAGCAGGTCCAGGGATGGAAACACTTCCTGCTCACTGCTGGTTGGTTGGAGGATCAGTTCGTTTCCATGGTGATGCTGGTGTCCCAGTAGCCATACTGGTCCAGCTGTGAAATGCACAATGGCTTCAGTCAGCTCATGTAGAAATTCATATAAATAAAAACAACTTGTCTTTTCATTAACCGCCAAAATATACATTTGCTGTGATATATTCTATCATAAAAAATGATTTATATAATCATATAATTTCCATGTTTTCAAGCCTCCTGCGGCTCAGGAGAACGCTTTTACTCTTCTTTTGTAAATGATTAAAAAAGTAATAAGTGACATGAAGGGGATAGGAGCCTCCTCCCACCTCCTCCGCCCTCTGTCCTCCTGTGGGCCTGCAGCATGTTTCAGCCTCCATCCACCTCCTCCGTCCCTCCTGTCAGCCTGCAGCCTGTCTGAGCCTCCTCAACACCTCCTCTGGACTGAGAGAGGAGTCCACTTTGATGAGCTTGTCTCTGGACCTGGAGCCCTGCAAGAGACAGGACAAAGGAGGTACATTCAGGCAGGAGAAATGCTGTAAAGGAGGACGGAGAAAGGAGACAAAAAAGCCAAAACAAAAAAGTGGAGGGGTGGGACGAATGAGGATAAAGAAGGGGAAGGAGTCAGGATAAAGCAAGTGGAGGTGGCAGGTTTGAAGGTGTGTTCAGATTGAATACAAAGACAACTTTACTGCTGACTGTTGATGAACAGCGAGTGGTTGTGACAGTACAGACATCAGCTGGCACTGACGCTGTGTGTGAAAGCTCAGACGGATTTCAAAACAACCAGGAACTCTACATGTTCTTCCTGTTTTCCTGTACACTGTCACGCAGTTTGGGAATAACATTTTAAACTCGCACTGATCGCGTCTTTGTGTCTGTCCATTAACTCTGTATGCTTCCTTTAAAATGTCCTTCACATTCGGTCTGAACACACCTTCACACCATGAGACCAAACACTGTCTCTTGCAGTGGATGTGAATACATGTCAGGAACCTTGTCAAGAGATATGTGACTTTTCTTCAGGTCCAGGACTTCAGCCAGGTAGCGAATGAGCTCAGTGTTGGCTTCTCCGTCTGTTGGAGGGGCTGCGATGGCGACTCCAACCGCCTCTGCAGAAACTTCTGCAAGAGTGGAAGCAGAGAAGCGGATTAAGTTGTCAAAGTCGTCTTTCAGGTGGTCACAACACCAGCCTTGTTGTTATGAACAGTGTGAAGGTGACCTGTGACGCTGCTGTGTTTGGAGCCGGGCTTTGCGTGCACCGTTACAGTAACAGCACCACTTTTGTCTCGGGCCACCGGACAAGACGCTTCTGCCTCTGCTGCTCCACCGCCAGCCGGCTGTCTTCTCACCTGGTTTAACAGTATGGAGGGTTAGTTATAGTTAGTTAGTTATAGTGTAAGCAACGTAAAGCAGGTTTACTCAAACACTATACTAAAGTGCAGGATTGAAGTTGTTCCCATTTTATGAGACTTTACAACAAAATGTCTAAAACAGATATATAAGATATATAAGACCTGGACCACGACCACATACAGCATTTACATATTAATCATCTCTGGTGCATCAGATTTATACTCTTGTTACTATTATGAGTTGCACTGAGGAGGAGACTAATTAACTACTTAATTAACTTACATACTTTATCTTAGTGAAAGTAAAGTAGGAAGGGAGCATTTATCCAGTAATAATTTCATTCATGTAAATCAATAAATGTTTCTTCCACCAGGATGCAGTTATTCACAGGGCTTCACTCACTCAGTTACAGTACAGACGGTTTAGTTAACAACATTTCAGTGTAGCAGCAGATAAAACAGATAAAACAGATAAAACAGATAAAACAGATAAAACAGATAAAACAGATAAACGTCAGTCTGTTAACAGCGTGAAGAAACTCACTTTCTCTTTTTTAGGCATTTGTCTGTTTCTGGAGTAACTTCTTAACCGGGACCACGTCAGATAAACGGTGTAACGTCACAACTGTGAATGGCGGAAAAGATTCAGATAACCGTATAAAACGACCGGTTATCGTTAAACCTGACCGGGGAAACATCCACCTGCTCCCTGTTAGCGTGCTAGCTGTTAGCCTAGGCAGGGAGCAGAAACGCTAACAACGTAAACATCGTGATTTCCGCTTTTCAAAATATCCACTTCCGATCTGTTTCACAATAAAAGCCTTAACGCCAAATACATTCCTGCAACGTTTTTTTCTTAATTTTCAGTTGAAACATCTGAAGATATAATTTAATCATAAAGAAATAACTTCAAAATGTAAAATATTTCTTCCTAAATATTTTAAAATATTTTTCATTCAGGCATTCACTAAAAACGTAGAACTGTCTCTAATGATGCTTGAAATCATAAAGTTCAGCAACGGCTGATGAGCTTTTGTCAAATTTCATATAAAATATTAAGAGTGAAATTAGGCACCATAATGCTAATATCCTAATTAATATTATATTAATTAATTCTGCAGAATTTAAAAGTGATGCAATTTTTCAGAAGATTTAGGTCACTTTGTTTCGTAAAAAGGCCTGAAATTAAATAATACTATGCAGCATTATGTGCCTCGTCCCAGGGGCAGAAAAAGTTACCAAAATAAAAACAGGAGTGAAAAATAAAACTCAACAAAACTAGAACTGTTAGCAGGAAAGTATCCTCAGAATGAAGGAGTTTTAATGAAAGTGGCCCACAGTGAGGTCTGTGGATTAACCAGAGTATTCTGGAAAGAGATGTTGCTGTTTAATTTTTAAATTAAACAGCATCTCCTCCGTCGTACCACTGGAGTGGAGACAGAAACCTAAGAGTCAGACACTCAAACCTCAAACCTGAGCAAAGATCTCAGCGTGACTACGTTCCACCACAGGTAAGGAAGAAAATTCGTTTTTTGTTATTTGGGTGGACTGACCCTTTGATTCTCAGCAGCACTGTCAGGTTGGACCAAAACATGCCAAATGTCTTATTTTGTTAAATCTTTGTTATTTCATGTTAGTGTATAAAATCTGACATATTTTCTCTGTGTTTGGGCCGTTCAGCCTGTTTTATAGTTTTTGTCGTGGCTTCACATGTTTTTTTGTCTTTTGGCATCGTCGTATAAGTTAACTCTATGTTCCTTTAATGTTTTTTAGCTGTTGTTTAAGTGTGTGTGGCAGCTGTGTGGACCACAGTGATAAAGCTGGGCGTGTCTGCAGGCGCTGACTGGTTTCCCCTCCTCTCTGAACCATCCCATTCATTAAAGAAAGTTTATAGCCTGCAGACATTCTCACCGAGGGAGGCAGCCGCTTCACTAACCCCCTCGTCTTACATGAACGCACATCTCAGAGAATAACTGGACTAACACACCTGAAACCTTCAATGGAGAACAGCCAGACCCAGGAGGCAGAGGACGGCTCATACCTGTGGTGAGGAAGATTTCTGACTGACTGGTTTATTCTGTGTTTGCTGTTTCACTCTGACTGTTCCTGAACAATGCTCAGACTCTTTCCATGTAGTGAAGCTGCCATAAAGCTGGAAACACTCCAGGTTTTACATTCCTGCTGTGCTGTTGAGGGACAGGCTGAGACGTGGCAGAGCGTTCAGACGACACGAGGCAGGAGAAGACAGTGAGGACAGCTGCTGCCTCTCAGAGTCTGGCTCAGTGCAGACCTGCAGACCTGGTCCCAGTTCAGGTTCAGGCAGTTGTAGGTGGCTGTAGAGATGGAGGTCAACAGTCTGCAGGTTCTCATTTTTCTTTTTCTTTTTTTTCTTCCGTTCATTATGGAGGAGACATCAAGTAACTTCAGTATTGTGTTGACATTGCACAACACATCTACACCTATTCACTAAATGAATCACTTATGCATTATAAATGTACATACATTGAAATTCACATAGAGACATGGAATGAAATACAGAAATAAGTGGTGTGACTAATTCTCTATTTTCTGACATTTAATAGACCAAATCATTAACACATTCATTGAGAAATAAGTCAGCAGATTAAATCATAATGCAAATAATCATTAGTTGCAGCATAGTAATGATAACAGTAGAAGAAGTATTAGAAGTAGTAAAAGTATCAGGCTTTTAATTTGAAGTAATCCTACCTTGTCACCTGAGCTTTTATTTTTGTTATTTATATCATTTTTACAATTTGTTTGATTTTTGTTTTTAGTGTTTAGTTATCAGACATCGTATTTATTTATTCCAGTTCTTATTTTCTGCTTGTTTTTAATCCTGTGAAGCACAACGGTTCTACATGAATATACAAGTTATTGTAGTAGTACGAGTGGTAGTGGTAGTAATACTTCCTTATTGAATAGTGTTTTTAGCAGCGTGGCTCTGCGGCTTCGATCCACACTGAAACATCCCAACAACTGTTGTAGTTCATCATTCACCATCAGGTCAACATGTTAATGTGTCCAACACTTTGGTTTACGACCAAATACCTGCAGGACTACAAACACTCCCATCAGCCTCAGCTGCACCAGCTAATGTTAGCATGCTAACATGCCTCACTGAGCTGCTTGTTTGGCTGTTGTCTGGGACATGGTTTGCTTTCAGCAGTCAAAGGTGAGATAGTTGAGTATTAAAGGATGTTTCCACACAGTTTGATCACTCTGACAAATGTACACTGGCGGATATTTGTTATTTGAAGTATATCAATTCTGTTTTTTGAACTTGTTCTCGTCGTGTCTGCAGTTTCCAGAGAACTCCGTCTCTCAGACGTAAATGGAGGAAACGTTACGGCGGTCTGGACGGCAACAAACTGCTGGAGCCCAATAAAGAGCCAGACATGAAAGGTCTGTGTGTGTGTGTGTGAAACACCCTGTGATTAGTGGTCTGTGAAGTATCCTTTAGTGGGCGGAGTCTGCTGCATCTAAATGAAGCTGCTGGCCAGTCATCACCACAGAGCTGCTGATTGGCTGAGGGGCCGTCCATGACTCCGCCCCTCAATCTATTTTTCTACCTTTATTTTTGAGACTGTGATCTACTCTAACTTTAGCAAACAAACCCCAAAACACAAACTACTGCTCAGCTATTCCAACTATTTCTCGTTTACTGTATGTACTCAGAACACAGTCGGCTGGAAGCTTTAGTTTGCTGTAATTAGATAAGTTGATTGTAAAATTTGCTTCTCAGTAACAACTGTTTATGTAACAGAGGACCATATTTAGAATTTGAAAAGGTCAAATTCTAACTTTGCACTCAATGGAGCGTCTCTGTTTAGTAAAATGGACCAAGTCTCGCCCACATGGTTCACATGCTACCTTCAAAAGGAGCTCATGAGGTCCTTTTTTCAACATGGGAAGTCAAGTTCACAATGCGCTCACATTTGACCTGGTTTAAGTCATGAGAGCACTGTTTATTAGTCGCTGACAGTAAAACTGGACGTCGCCTTGTTCCATTTACAAAAAAGATGAACAGGAAATGAATTAGCTGAGATTTCCTGTTACAGTATCAACTGCATCTCACGGTCTTCATCAGTGTGCAGAATGAGCTCTCGTTGTGGAGTCCAGCTTTATTTGCCACAGCACCACTGATCTGCTTCCTGCCGGACTTTACATGTTCTTCACTAAAATAAAACACTAACACTTATTGCTCCTGGTCAGATCGCGGCTTTCTCTTTGAGTTTTTGGCTGGTTTAACAGCCTGTATGGAGACACAGTGACCCTAAAACAGTTTAGATTGAGAGGATTTTACTCCAGCACGAGACAAACCACACAGCTGCTGATCTGTCATCAGCTCACAGACTGAAACATGCCGTGTTTAGTGAAGCGGCAGCAGACTGAAGGAGTTTCTCTTCTCTTCTCCTGCAGAGGAGGACGGAGGGACGACAGACGAGAGCCAGCAGAGGAGCTCTGAGAACCAGGTAGACCTGCCTCAACATGTCAGACTCTGTTTTCTGTTGTTTGTAACAGAGTATTTTTACAGTCTGGCATTAGTACTTTTACTGCAGTAAAGGATCTGAGTACTTCCTCCACCACTGCAACACTTACTGTATTACTGTATTACAGTTCAGCAAATGAAATAAGGAGAGAAAAAGGTCATTTCTTCTCTCTGTGTTGATGTTGTTTCCTAGGATACAGCACCCCGCCCAGCTCCCAGGAGCCTGATCCAGAACCAGGTCCAGAGTCCAGTCCAGAAGCCCGTTAGCCTCGTCAGTCCTGGACCTGCAGGTACAACCGGAGCTTCAGGTCCAGGAAACATCAACTCTCTGTTTTGTTCTTTAGTTCTGTCCATCATGTCTTTACTGTCCTCCTGTTGTGTATGTTGTGTTTTTCACCCCAAACACACAAAGTATTCTTGTGCAGTCGTACCTGCCGAAGTACCTTTGAGCCAGTAATCAAGCTACTTGCTGACCCAAAATTAAATCTGTTTTCTGACGTGACAACACTGCGGTTGTCGTCATGATTATAATAATAACCACGTGGTTCAGGTGAGTAAACGATGGTGGTCAGGGTTAACAGGAACCAACGCTGACTGTTAGTAAGAAACAGGAAGTGAACAGAGGTTTTCTGCTTTAAAGTCTCACATTTTGTTGACCCGACCGACCTCTGACCTCTGTGGACTTTGTGTCTCTGTAACGTCACACTATTTCCTCCTTCGCTCCCGACGGACGAGAGGTCTTTGTCACTGGAGTGTAAACAGATGTTTTGATGATTGATGCTGTCGTTTTTCATGTCGTGCAGCTCGTCTCTACACTCACTACACCAGGCCCTTTTCTTTGTTTTTTCTTTCGTTGCATGGCATCCAGTCTGTTTCAAAGTAAAATGTTCTGCTGTTCTTGATGTTCTCCAGCTGTTATTCTTGGTTTCATTTCAACATCAGCAAGTTTCTGAAGTATGGGACTTACAGTATTTACTTTCATTTAATCTGGAAGAGGAAAAGACTTAATTAATATATAAAATAATTTTGAAAGCGTTTTCTTTAGGACTCAAGGGAAAATTGGTGTTTTTCTCTTTTGGATGGATTACCGCTTGACACAAAAAACATTTATTACATTTCTTCCCAAAAAAAGAGAGAGTAAATTAGCCTTTCAGCAAAGCTTCTGACGCTCTGATGAAGACTTGATCTCTCAAATTGTTTTTCTTGTTTAGAAAGTTTGAACTCAAGAACCTGATGGCCTGTACAATATAAAAATCGATATTTTACATGATAATAATAAAGAACCATTTTTTATGATTGTCTGTGCAGTGGTTCCAGTGTCAGCCAGTAATGGCTGCCTGAAGCCTCCTCTTCCTCAGGCGGTGGTCCAGCCGGAGGACAGAGGCTTCCCCCCCGCCCAGCCCTGGTTCCCCCCCCAGCAGAGTCCATCCAAACGCAGGGTGTAAGTCTTCAGGTCGCTTTAACCATCAGCTGTCAGATAAACCCTCCTTCCCTCTGATGTCACTCCTCTGTTGTTTCAGGGCTGCTGACGTTCTGTTTGACAGCTTCGCTTCAGGCGGAAGAATCAACATCAACCAGTTCTTTGAGGTACTTTTACTCATTTTTAAGTCTTTATAATATGAAGTAAATAAATGGTCTTAAAGAGGAAATCCATCTGTCTCCTCGGTCCTCTGGAGGGAGCCGTCTAAATCATCACTGAGGGTCTGTGTGTTTTCTCTGTCAGGCCATCTGGAGCTCCGGTCTGCATAGGTCCGACCCTCGGCTCAGAGAGTGTTTCTTCCACCTGAGGAAACTGCAGGACGCCGAGGGATCAGTGGACAGAAACACCTTCCACAGGTCCGTCCTTTCTTCTTGGACTGGATTCATTCAGCAAAACCTTCCCAAGAAGACCCTCTCTGTTCCCCTTGGTGTTTCCCAGGGACTCTGTCTAGGTCTAAACCCGTTTTCAATATTTGAACCCAAACATTTAGAGTTTATAAATCTACCTCCGATGTTTTGCAGATGACACACTGCTTTATCTCCAGCTAAAGTCTGACAATCAGACCAGCTGCGGTCACATGTTTCTGGATATGGTGTATTTGGTTTCTGTTTTTTTGCTGTTATAGGTCACAATGTGGTTAGTGGTGTAATCATGGTTGTGGTCCTGGTTCTGGTGTTGATTCTGAGTTGTGTTTCCTGCTGTAGGTGCGTCACAGGATTCGTCTCTCTGATCCTGAAAGCTCTGCAGGGACGGTTCGTCATCCCAGATTTTTCCACCTTCACCGAAGAAACTCAGAAGTTGTTTTCGAGGTGTCGCCAGCTGTCATCTGTCCAGGTCAGTTCTGCTCTCACCCCTGGAGTTCAGAGGTCAGCAATGACTTTCTCCCACCCCGCCCCAAAATCCTGTTAGATTCTGGGTTCAGTTTCCAAACTTAATGTAACCGCCCAAAACTTAGATTGGTGGACTCTTGACCAGAAGGTTTTTGGTAGAAACCTAAAAAAGAAAATCTGGACAAAGAAGAAATGGTGAATGAAACCAAATGACCTTTTTCCTGTTTTGTAATTGTCGAATCAGGAGAAAGAAAAGGAGAGCATGGACAGCACTAAGTGGGGCGTCTCAGTCTGCACTGTGGATGGACAGAGGTACAGTATGTCCAGCTCTTCAGTTAAAGTAAAACTACATTACAACAGACTGTATTAGGCTGTATAAAGAAAATTGACTTTACTATATAAACTCAGGGGGAATTCTTCTGCAGTGAATATTTTTACTTTAGATGCTTTAAGTACATTTTCCTGATTATACTTACGTACTTTTACGTAGGTAATATTTTCAATGCTGGACTAATTTATAACAGAGCGTTTTTTACAGTGTGGTATTAGTACTTTTACTTAAGTAAAGGATCAGAATACTTCCTCCACCACTGCCTGGATTAGTGTAACTTGCATCAGTGTGACTGTTCAGTAAAGAGCCTGCAGCTCACTGTAGACCGACTTTTATTTAGAGTCAACCTTGGTCATCACTTCCTCTGGCTCCTTCACAGTAAAAGCCTTTTGTTAGTTTCCAGCAGTGTGAGAAAAGTGGATATGGACTAAAAACACAGGCTGGTTTTGTCTCCAATGTCTGTCTGCCTGTCTACCTGTCTGCCTGCCTGTCTGTCTGTCAGGTTGTCTCTGGGCGACTGGGCCGGCTCTCTGGTTCTGGGTGAGGTGTCATGGCCGCTGGTGTACGGCGTGGCGGTGGACCTGCTGGGCTCTGACCTCGTCCACAGATACGTTGGCGTGGAGGGGTACTCCAGATACGACTCTCCGTTCACCCTCACTAAAACAGGTCCAGGAACAGCCGCCCCCCCGTCAGTCTGTCTTCTTCAGCTGTCATCAGAGATCAATCATGTTCCTGATGTCATTTTATGTTTACTTTATTTTATTTAAAGATCACTTTTCTAAAATCACATTTCTAATATTTCTTTCATTTCAGTCTGATATTTGAGGCTATATAGAAAAAAACATTATGTCCAGCGCTGAAACAGTCGACTACTTATTGGATTAGTCGATCAATAGAACATAATCAATGACAGTTGCTGTAAGTCATTTACAGTATCAAGATATAAGTAATGATGATTTCTCTGTTAGGTGTAAACTGAATAACTTTTAGGTTTTGACTAAATAAGCAGTTTGAATTCACTAACAAAAAATAAATGTTAGCTGCAGCACTAATTGTTACTAAAATTGAATTATGAGGTTAACCCTGACAGGAATAAGTAATAATATCGCAGTAATACTTGTTGAGTATTGTGTTACCATCCTGCATGGATTCAGTTTGTGAATCTTCTCAGGGTGCATCTCCGTTCTGTGACCACAACAAAAATGTCCACTGGAAATGATTCTGATAATTTGTTCTGTCACTGTTTTCTCTGAGTCGAGTTATTAGGAACCCAACTTATTAAAAGTTTAAATCCTGTGTTCATGTAAACCAGAGGAGACAAGGGGGGCATTAGTTGTCCCAGCAGGATATGGGAGTCTCTGAGGATGATGGACAGGAAATCAGAAACACAGGAAAGTTTCAGCTTCAAAGTTCAGTTTTGACCTTAGAAAGGATGGATGACAGCTCCTTTAAACATCTGCATTTCCATGACAACTCCACCTGCTGAGGGAGATTTTGTGAGAAAGTTGAAAGCTCCAGAGCAGCTACTAAATGGACCTGGTGGTGAGATTGTTTAGTCAACCGCAGTACGCTTTGTTAGACCTTATTATAAGTTTTACTTAAAAAAGTATCAAATATAAAAACAATTACATAACAGGCACAAAGTGGGGTTAGATCCTAAACTATCAATACTGCATGTGTCGACCCTGACCCCTCTGACCTCTGACCCTGTACAGCAGAGGGCGGTAACACTTTGATTAAAATGTTTGTGCGCAGGAATCCCCCACAGCCCGCTCACTGAGACAGGAGCCATCGTTACTACTTCTTTACTACAGGTAACTCACCCATCCACCCATCCATCCAACATTCATCCATCCATCCATCCATCATCAGTGATGTCTGTGTGTTGTGTGTCTCCAGCTGGCGGGGAGGCTGTGTGCAGAGGAAGAGGAGAAATACGACTCAGTAAGTTTCACAGACAGAAGATGGAAACTGTCTGTCTGTCTGTCTGTCTGTCTGTCTGTCTGTCTGTCTGTCTGTCTGTCTGTTTGTTTGTAGGTGCTGAACGTCATCCGGAGGCTCTGCAACAAGGAGCACGCCAACTTAAACTGCAGCAGGTACTGATACTGCAAACACATTCTCATTTATTCCAGTCTCATATTGAGTCCTCAAGATTATTCTTCTTAAAACAGTAAAAATTGAGATGACTGTTGTTTTTTCTTTTGCTTTACTGTAAATAATGCAGTTCTCTTCACTTTAATCAATAAAGTAACTTTATTCTCTTGAAATATGTTGATTTGTTTTGGAAACATGTTAATATAATCGCATCGTGCTGGTAGATTTTTGCTTATTATATAAGGGATTCATTAATAGAGTAATTATATTCATATCTTTTAATAATAAAAGTAGTAATTGTTTGATTCAGTAGTATTTTGGTTAAAGTATTTACTGTACACACACAGAGAAAATTACCCAGGTTTAAGTAGGAAAACTCTCAGACAAAAACTAAAAGTAAAAGTATACAGTACTAAGAGTTGTAATACTCTGCTACAGTAGTACATATAGATTCTGTACGTTTTAAAGAAAGGACAGACGGATACTCAGACAGACAAACTACATGTGTGGAGGCAGTGAAGTGAGTTTTGTCTTTGTGTGTTGGTCTTCAGTTATCAGAGCAGCAGGAAGGCCAGTGTCAGACTCCACGCGCTGTCCTTCTACCTGCAGGACAAAAAGGTAAAGACCCTTCACACCTTAATCAGAGTCTTCATCAGAGTCTCAGTGTCTCAGAGTCAGAGTCCCAGAGTCCCAGAGTCTAAGTGTCTCAGTGTCTCAGAGTCTCAGAGTCTCAGAGTCTCAGAGTCTAAGTGTCTCAGAGTCTAAGTGTCTCAGAGTCTCAGTGTCTCAGTGTCTCAATGTCTCAGTGTCTCAGTGTCTCAGAGTCTAAGTGTCTCAGAGTCTAAGTGTCTCAGAGTCTAAGTGTCTCAGTGTCTCAGAGTCTAAGTGTCTCAGAGTCTCAGTGTCTCAGAGTCTCAGAGTCTAAGTGTCTCAGTGTCTCAGAGTCTAAGTGTCTCAGAGTCTCATTGTCTCAGTATCTCAGAGTCTCAGTGTCTCAGAGTCTCAGAGTCTAAGTGTCTCAGAGTCTCATTGTCTCAGTGTCTCAGAGTCTCAGAGTCTCAGTGTCTCAGAGTCTCAGTGTCTCAGAGTCTAAGTGTCTCAGAGTCTCAGAGTCTCGTCTCTGCTGCTTCTAACTGGTCTCCTGTCCGTCAGTGTTTTCCAGAGAAGGCCGACATCAACGCTGCTTTGGATCTGCTGCTGCAGGTACAACACCTTCAGGCTCCTTTTGAAGTTATTATTTTACATCCCAGCAGGTTCTCATTCTGGTTGTCGTGATCTTGAATACTTTGAGCGTACACAAGCATGTAGAGAATTCTCCTCCTTTCAGTTTTTCATAAAAATGTTCTCTGCTCTACATTAGTTCCACTGTATGGACCTGTATGTTTGTGGTTCTGACTGAGATTAGAAAAATGTATCTTCATGTTTAACAGCTGCTTTTAGGGCCACTGGTGGTCCAGATGATCTCCTCCATCAATCTAAGTAGATTCAGTAATTCAGCTTCACTGGACTCTTTTTTCACTGTTTTTCCAAACTTACATTAATGAAATGAACTAAAAAGAGGTACTCAAGGCGTTGTAGATCCTACAGTCAGATACAGTCATACAGATATACCTGACGTGCATTTTATTTTATATATGACTGTCTCTTCTAGGGCAAACCTACTGGATCTAGAGTAATAATTACATTTATTCTTGTGCAATAAATTCACCTATTGTGTGGCATGTGAAATAAGATTTAAAATGAAAACATGTTTTTTTTTTCACATAAAATATTACATCTCTCTTTACACAACATGCATTCATAAAATAAATGTCGAATTGTTTCTGTGGCAATATTATATTTTTAAATAATTTTATATTAGTTTGTTGGATAAATTAAGTGTCTGAACTTTGTTGGTGATGAAATACAGTGTTTGTTGTTATAAGACCAAATTAATTTCATTCACGTCTGACAGTGCGCCTCAACAGAGATCACCTGCGAATCAGGAGCTGCCATGGCCGCTTCGTTAGCCAACGGGGGCCTCTGTCCCCTGTCAGGTGACCAGGTGCTGTCGCCGGTGGCAACACGGAGTATGCTGTCCATGATGCAGGTGGCGGGGATGAAAGACTACTCCACCACCTTCCAATACAAGGTCCAGTCTCCGTCTGAAAGTTGTTTTTCCAAAGAGAAAATGATATTAATTAAAGTCCTAAAACACTTAAGTAGTTAAAACAGTTTAGTAGTTAAAGTCCTCCTCTGGACACGTCACTGTGTTTTCACATTCACCTGCTGAAGGAGGAAAGTTTCTCTGAGCTCACCTTAAATCTCAGTTTAACACCTGGACGTACCTGCAGGACTTATGACATCACAACTAGTCTGTAGCCAATCAGGGTGCAGTATGAAACTTCGTAAAGTCAGAGACATCATTTGTTCAGCTGTTAAACTTTAGAAATCAACAATGTTTACAGATTCAGAGATTCTGGACTTTTACATGACGGAGGAGGAGATGTAACTAAACATTTTTAACGAGGTAATTGAACTTTTCAGACACAAATTATTATTCAAGGAAGAGTATTTTTATGTGTCTTAATTAACACGTCTGGAGGAATCTTGAAGTTTGGATTTGAAGGATTTCACCAGTGTTTCTTTACTGAGTAAATTCCTTTATAATGTTTGAGTCTCACATGTGATCAAAATAGTCTTGATTTTAACTTTATGAAACTCCTGACGTCATAGAAAAGTCTTTATTTGATTTGATGTAATGTTTGACATTTCAGCTCCTCGTCTCCTCGTGCTGAATGATTTGACTTTTTGACTTCACTCATCATAAACAAAGAAAATGGACACTGCGTTTTCTATGGTTCATATTTTACTCACTTTTATTCTGCCTGTTTCTTTTGCTCACATGCAGTCTGAGTGAAAGACTGCAGGTCTGAATGGACGTCCTGTAAATCAGTCCTGGACCTTCGCTTTCTGCTGGCACAGTGCTGTAATCGTATCCTGAATGGTTTTCTGTTGCAGACGTCGGTGCCGGCCGTGTCCAGCAGCCACGGCGGCCTGCTGGTGGTGGTTCCTGGAGTTCTGGGTCTGATGGCGTTCTCTCCCGAGTTAGACGCCTGTGGAAACCCCTGGAGGGCCGTCCACTTCTGCCAGGTCTCCGCTCTCTCTTAAAACACCTTCACTCACAATCATCAAGTATTGTTTCATTTTACATTTAACTGGAAGGCAGGAACAGAGCATTTAAACAAAACACTTAAAAATGTTCCAAATGACAGACCTTAAAAAACATTAAAAACGTGTGTGGGTAAAAAAAATGTAGCAGGAGATAAGCTGGTTTGTAAAAGAGAAAAGTAAAAGAGGATACAGGATTAGATATTACAAAAACTATTAATAAAGCCAGTGTCGTAGAACAAACATTAAATAAAACATAAGATGACTGTGATGTTGGACAGATATTATAACATGTAGGATAGAAATGATGCAGTGGGACAAAGCCTGTTCTGAATGATAAAGATAAAATAACATTTATAAATAATAATTTAAGACAACAAGATTTAGGACAAACACGAGGATATGAGAGAGACAAAACAGAATAATGTACCAGCATGTAAGACTCATTTTACAACACTGAATAAAAACTAGCAGAGAAACATTTGGATCTTGAGTAAAAGATAAATATTATCTAGTTATAAAGTTAGAAGAAAGAATAAGCAAATGGGACGATTGAGATGTACAGTTACGGTTAGTACGGACGATACACATTTGTTTACAGTGTTATAAAGTTTAGGACACAGAATCAAGTTTAGATGGAGGTGGAGATGATGCAGTGATGCAGTGTTTGTGTTTGTGTCTGCAGGAGCTGATTTTGACTTTTCAGCTGCACAGTTTTGACATCAGGACTCCGTTCAGGCAGATTCTGGCCTACAGACAGTGGAAGTCTGAATCTGAGGTCAGTTCTGTTCTTCTGTTCTGATCCTGGACCAGTTCATCTCACTGCCTCTCTACAGGATCGGTATTTAAAAAACCTCCTCCTGTCCTCTGCAGGGGTACCAGATCATGAACGTCCTGCTGGCAGCTTTTAAAGGAGACGTCCAGGCCCTGAGGAGGTGCATCCAAACATTACATAACCCCTTTAATGCTGATTATTAAAAGTAGCAAACACACTAAACAGAGATGGTGAACATGATTCCTGCAGGGTTCAGCTTTGTTGTCATTATATCACACAGGATTACATAATGAAATGCAGCAGCATGTAGAAACAGATATTCAAATATTTAAATTAGAATAAAACAATCAAATAAAACAAAGTGTATAAAAATAGTCTCTCGTGGTTGATGAGAAAACTACAACAACACATCAGTCTTTGATTCTGCATAGAAATAAAATATAGAAATACAAAATGGACGTGGCTGCCTGTCAGACAGCATCTCTTCTTCTGTGGTCGTCTGCAGGTACTTCCTGTCTGGAGTGGACGTGAACGCCGTCGACTACGACGGCAGGTCGGCTCTGCACGTGGCGGCCACCGAAGGTCACACAGAGGTCATCCGCTTCCTGCTGGAGAACACCGGAGCGAGCCCCACCCTCAAGGACAGGTATATATATGTAAATATGTTAACATATATATATGTTTGTTCATAGCTGTGCAGCAACAACTTCTTTTATGGATTTTCTTCTGTTTTGTCTTTTTCCCTTTCTCGGCTTCGACACACATGTAGGTTTTGAATGGAGGGACAGTTTTATTATTATTATTCATTGTAAATTTTACCGAGAAAGTGAAAATGAAAAGCATGTGAGGATGGAGACGGGGTGGACAGTAAACACACAGGTAGAGTTTATCACACAGAGGTCTGAGTGCTGTTTCCTGATATTAAAGACAAAATAGAGAAATACACAAGAATGTGAAAAAGCATCGTGCATTGTGAAGCATTTGGGAACAGCTGTTTACTCAAACCTTCAGGAATATTTCCAAAATACAGAGAGATGGAACATGAATAAGCTCAGCATCCCTCATATTAAACGTCCCACTTTCTCCAAAAAGGTTTGACTCAGAGAAACACCAAAATAACTGCAGCAGGTTTTTCCAACAAAAATCTCTCCAGTCAGTGACCTGATGGAGGTGCTGCAGGCGGGTGGCCACACCTCCTCACGTACCTCCATCCTTTGTTCATTGAGGTGACGTCTCCTTGTCGCTACTGGAGGTTCAGTGTGTGATGTAGTTCTGTCTGTCCACCAGGTGGGGGAGCTCTCCTCTGCAGGAGGCCAGGAGGCACAACAAGGAAGCTGCAGTCCAACTGCTGCAGGGAACCACCTGACCCGACACACACACACACACACACACACACACATAATCTGACCTTTGACCTGTTAGAAATCTGGATGAATAAAACCTGAACCTCTTCAAGTCTGGAATAATGTAAAAAAAAAGTTTTATTTTAAACCAGTGAAGCTGCTTTAAACAGCTTCTCTGAGTCCTCTGCAGAACTGATCCCAGTCCAGGTTCCAGGTTTTGCTTCAGAGGCAGGTTCAGGGAAAGGGGGCTCATTTAAAACTTCTGCAAAGAGTTAAACTTCACAGGCTGATTAAATGGAGGTTTTCTTCACTTTGTCTCCGGACTGAACAGAAACACATATTTAGTCCCGTCGGCTCGACTCAGTGAATAATTAATATTCTGTTCACATCAGCTTCTTTTCTACTGATGAGAAAACGCTGCGCTGGGTTTTTAAATGAAGCAGCTTTTTGCGTCTGAAGAGTGACTGTGGTTCCTTCTGTACACTCAGCTTTTCCCTCCTTCCATTGTTTAAACTGAAAATAAGTTTTTATTCTAAAACATAAACTTATGTATATATATATATATATTATATATTATATAAAACAAACAAAGCAGATGGGATTAAAAGCTGAAATAAGATGTGTATCATTAGTTTGGACTGACTGTACCTCTAATAAAGTTTCATGTGTCCCTTTTTGAACAAAATAAAAAAAAAACACACAAATGATTCCTTTAAAACATCATATAAACTTGTTTTTTTGGATTCTCTGTCTCTTTATCTTGAATAATACAGAACAATAAACAACAACCTTTCTTACATACTGTCTGATATTACTGCTCATCCCAATAACACACATAAATAGTTCACCTTCAAAAGCAGATACGAGGAGTTCAAACAAAACAACACCAAAACAGTTGAATTTGATCTTGGATTCTGTTGAAGCAGAGCCAGATGAATCTGCTCCAGGCACCTTATAGGTTGATTAAATGTACATTTTTTAAATACTATGCACCATATCAGCATAATATCAGTCTGACTCAGCGTCCGTCAACAAGCCAGAAGGTAAACATGCAGCCATTGGCCCCTCTCCATTACAGTTTATATTAACCAGTTCATCAAACAACCACAGACTGATCACAGTGAGTGAACTTTGGGTCTGGGGGCCGCGGGGCAGTCACACCTGAAACGTGTCCTCATCACCTCTGGTTGCCTGGAAACGACCTCACCAGACATCAGGCGTTTTAAAGCAGGATGGATTCTGGCTGAGACAGTTTTGTTGGGCTGTGTGTTTAATGTGTGTTTACAGCCTGATTATCTGCCACTGATTTGCAGCAGCTGTTCCTGCTGTCTGCGTGTCTCATCACTCAACGTGCATATTTGACCAAAATGATGAAAAGACCATCTCAAGTTACTGTGATATTTTAGTCTTCTTTAAATACTAATTACAAATCATGTTTAATATCCAGATCCACTTCAGTGTAATAAACAGACCTCACACACTGTTACATGTGAAAACTGAAAGAAATGTTGTTTGGCTGAACTCTTTTAAAAGACTCCAAACTAAATGAGACTTCTGAATTAAAGCAGACAACCTCAGCTCAGTCTGAACTCATAAGACATTTATTTTTCTGTCCTCCATGTTTCTCTCGAGGCCGAATGAAGTTTGACTGAACTCCGTCACCCATCAATACTCAGCCTGATCACTGTTTAATATTGATCAAATCTTTTAAGCCATGACATCAAGAAAATAAAGTTAACTTTGAGGGTAAATGGTGCCACACAGATTTAAAAGATTTTGTCTTTATAAATAAAACTGACTTGATTTGACATAAAACCTTCCAGCAGCTGACGTGCTGACATTATATCTCAGAGAGCGTGACTTTAACAGTCTCTGCTGTGCAGAACTCCTTTCAGAAAACACGTTTTTATTGTTTGGTTTGTTTTCATGCTGGAACGTCTTTTCTCTTCATGAATATTCATATTCATCGTATTCTGAACCAATCACAACCAAGAGGCAGGACGCTGCGTCAAGCTGAAATCAGACCCTTACCGGAAGTTAAGTAGTTACCTTCATAATAAAGTATAACTGTCGTTGTATTATTTTATTTCAGAAATGTGATGAAATGAATCAAAGAAGAAAAATAGAGTTTTTCCATATGAATGAGAGACTTAGAGATGGATATATGTCAAATAAATGTATTATCTGCAACGATTAGTCATTTAGTCGATCGAAAGAAAATTAATTGGCAGCTGTTTTGATAATCTGTTTATTGTTTCAGTCATTTTTCAAGCAAAAGAGCCAGAAATTTGCTACTCAGGTGTAAAAGGTTGTTGAAATATCTTTGTTTTTGGACAAAATAAATCATTTGAAAACATTACTAAGGATTTTGGGAAACTGTGATGGGCAATTTGTTTTTACTACTTTTTGACATTTTAGAGACTAAACGATTAATCGAGAAAATAATCAGCAGATTAATTGAAAATGAAAATAATTATCAGTTGCAGCCTTATTATAGAGAACATTTTAAAGCAATAACTCTGTTGACTGCAGGGCTTTACAGAGAAAAATACAATCAGATGCACAAAAATAATAATGAAAATCAGTAAGTAAAAATGTAAATAAACATTTTTAAATAGAAATTCAAGAACACAACAGACACACAGTGAATAATAAGAGTGTGTAATGTAATGTAGAGACTTTACAAAGCTAAGGTAGAGTTCTCTGCTGAACATGAATATCTGATGACTGAACACAAAGAACAAACAGTCAGTTTGTTCCCACAGCGGCTAAAATAAGCCGCCGAGCTGCTCTCTAATTGTCGTTTACCGTCTAAACTGTCACCAGGCAACAAGTTCACTGCTTCTGTTTTCCAAAAAGCAGCAGCAGTTCCTAAATAAAGAGTGGAAGAAGAAGTTAGTTAGTTCCCAGTGACAGAGCAGAAACTCGACTGTAAACTCTGAAAGCCTGAAGACAAAAGAGACCAAATGCACACAGCTGATGTTAACACGCTCCACATCCCAGCTGCAACCTTTAAATAGATTTTGATGCTAATACTTTTGTACTTTTACTCAAGTAACATTTTGAATGCAGGACTTTTACTTGTAATAGAGTATTTCTACACTTTGTATTTTACTGAAGTAAAAGATCTGAGTACTTCTTCCTTCACTGGTTTTACTGTTTGATAGCAGGATTCATATTTTGTTCCTCGTAATGACTGAATATCTTGTAGAACAATTTGATTCTGCTGGCAAAATATTATTAATGCAAATGTAGATCTCCACCTGTTGTTTTAAGCATTTAAAAATGTATTAATAGTAACATATTAATAGTAAAACTTCATTAGCATTGTGTTTTAAGTAACCCCTTCTCTCACACTTTATCCTGCTTTTAATTTAAGTTATTTGCTTTGATCAGTATTTGTGGCAGCCAAGTTCTCAGTTGTATTGTAATGAAGTAATGTCATCTGCTACAAGTTCCTGTTTAAACTTTTGTATTCAATAAAGTGAGAACAACAATGTAGCTGCTAACGTTGCATGTGCACGAAGCTCGACTTTTACTTTGAAGGCGTCAGCCGGAAGTGCCCGCAGGTAGCTCCTGCAGCTTGTCGTCGCAGCCTGCAGCCTGCAGCTCAGAGGCAGCCGCCGCAGCCGGTCTCAGCTCCAGTAAAGCGGAGTGAGATGAGCGAGTTCAGACAGTCACACTGAGAGTTTCCCCGGAGGAAGTGGTCTGTCTCCGGCCCTCCGCTCGGCACGAACACGACGGTTCACAGTGAGTCCGTTATCTGCGGAAACTGGAGCGATGCGTTCAGAATGAGAGCCGCAGATGAGGCGCTGCAGGCGGTGTTGAGCTGTTTGGTTGTCTCCCGTGAGGACCGAGGACGCGTTTTATCGGCCAGCAGAGCAGCAGGAGTGAAGCGGGTCCGCAGGGGTGAGTTGTTGGTGGGGTTTTTACTTCACGTGGTCCTCTGGCGTTATTTACCTGCGCAAACACACCTGCGGGCGTTTTAAATCCGAGTACAACCTTTAATTGTTTTGTGGAATCGCTTGTGTGGAAACTCACTCAGAAGTAACAGATGAAGAATATTAAAAGATGTAACTATCACAAAAGGTTCTTGTAAATAGACTCACAAGTACAGAAGAGTAGACCTGGACTCGAAGTCCTTACAGGTAGTCTGGAGACGGACCTGCAGGGAGTTAAGGTGTTGCAGTTAGACGTACGGGTAGTTTAGAGGTTGCAGGTAGTCCTTAGATAGACCTACAGGAAGTCTAGGTCTTGAAGATGGACGTACAGGTAGTTCAGAGTTTGTAGATAGACCTGCAGGTACAGAAGAGTAGTCTTTACAGGTGACGCTAGTTGAGTTTTTGTTGATAGACCAGGTAGGTTTTAGTCTTGTTGACAACAAACCTCCAGGTAGATTAGAGTCTTTAACCAGGTCTACAGGTGGGTTAGTTGTTGTTGATGGATCTACATGTAGTTTAAAGCTTGAAGACATGCAGGTTGTTTGGTTCATGTAAAGAGACCTTCAGGGGTTTAGTTCTTGTTGACAGACCTACTGGCAGGTTAAAACCTGAAGATGGACTAACAGGTAGACACTTTAGACCTACAGGTCATTTAGGTCAACCAACATGTGGTTTAGAGTCTTGTACACAGACCTACAGTTAGTTTAGAATATATACATAGACCTACAAGTCGTTGTATGTTTAGAACTTTAAGTTAGACCTGCTGGTAGTTTAGTCGTTGCAGATAGTCCTACAGGTAGTTTGGTTCTTGTAAAAAGGTCTACAGGTAGTTAAGATCTTGTACCAACAGGTAAGTTTAGTTGTTGCAGATAGACCTACAGGTGATTTAAGTCTTGCAGAAATCAACTCGCAGGTAGATTTAGGTTTTGTAGACGAATCTGCTGGCAGTTCAGTTCCAGTAGAGCTGCGGTTGTTGTTCTCTGCCTTTTATCTGCAGTCAGATGACTATAAACTATTTAACAATAAGTACATATGACTGGTGAACCTTTCATTACTGGCGCCAGTCAGAGGTTTGGTGTTCCTGTTGATGGCCACATGTAGACACGGTGATGTTAAACATCAGGTTCAACCACGTTCAACAGTCGTACAGGCAGAAATCCATCAGAGAAGGAGAGAGACCAGTTTCTATGACCACAAGAGAAGAAAAAGACCAGAATGCAATGCAGCGACAGGACAGCTTGGCGGTTGAATGAGAAGTGAGTCACATTTTGTAGACTGGAAAAACTCTGAATGCTTTGATCTTAATATCACTGTAATTTTCGATGTACACACATTTCTTCTAATTATGTGGATATTGTTGAATGGCATTCTGGGAAACGTAGGCTGCTTACAGGAGTAGGTGTAGATAACGGAGGTTGCAGGATTGTTGGTTTGTCTAAAAATATAATGACGTTGACATCTGTTGATCCTGAGAGATAAAGAGTGGAGTTTCCCTTTCAAACCAGTTTACATGAAGCTTTGACTGAAGACTGAACCAGATGCTTCAATCTGAGACATAAAATGTATAATAAAATAAAGAGTATTCACTGTGTGATGTGACAGTAATGGAGGGATCACATTATATTAGTTTGTTAACTAATACTTTAGTTTTATCATTTAACAAGCAACTCACCGGCTGCTGGAATCACAACTGACTGAAATAAATCAACCAACAAACGCAGTCTGATCTCTGGAAACTGTTCTTAACCGTGCCGTCCACAGGAGGCTCAGCCGGCTAAATAAAAGGTTTTCACAGAGATTTTAACACTAAATGCAGCTTTTATCTGTGAAATAACTGATTTATGTATCACTGATTTAAACTGGCAAATTATAACTTCAAGACATTTATAAGGTTTGTTGTTTTCTGACTCACAGTTCAGAACATACATACTGTACACCCCCCCCCCAGCCTCTCCCTGTTTATAATTGCATTAGTCTCTCTGAGTACTTTCTCATGACGGGGGCTTCTGTTGAAGGATTAGCCCACATGCACACACAACACTCGGTCTGCCCTTTCTGATTTCCATCTTCTTCTTCTGAAGTTTCTTCCAGTAGACAGCGACTGTTGAAAGTTGATTAAAGTGTAGCTTCACTTTCAGTCGGATGTGAAAAAGTCTTGGTTTGGTTTGTCTGGTGACCTGGCAGGGCTTTTAATTTGTTTCTGAGGTGATGTCGTCACGATATCTGAGGTTGGACTGAGACATTTAATCTCTGTCTGTGTGCTGCTGCAGCCTTCCATCAAAAGAAAAGTTTTTAGAAATACGCTTATTTGCTTCCTGGCTGAGCGTTAAATGAGAAGCTCGATACCACTCATTAAATATAAGCCAACAGCCGGTTAGCTTAGCTTAGCATAAAGAGTGAAAACGGGGGGAAACGGCTAGCCTGGCTCTGTCCAAAGGTAATGAAATCTACCTACCAGCAGCTGTAAAGCTCACTGATTTACATGTTATATCTTGTTTGTTTAATGCGTATAAAAACCAAAACAACAATTTGTGGTTTTAACGGACGGGGTCATGTGCCGGACTGTTTCTTGGCTGGGACCAGTAACTTCCTGGAGTCACCACAGCTTACTTAGCAACTGGCTTAGGCAGGGCCAGAGCAGAGATGACTGGTTGAGGTCACATATTTACAGGGAAACAGACTTCGACACAACACCTGCAAAATAACCCCCCATAAAATGTCCATTTTTTTTGTTTTTACTCTTCAGTTTTTGTCCAGATGAAACAAACCAGATGTAACGTGTGAGTCAGTGAACTTTACAGGTGCTGGCAGGTGGAGTCTGTTACCTCTGGACAGAGCCAGGCTAGCTGTTTCCCCCTGTTTCCAGTCTTTATGCTAAGCTAAGCCAACAGCTGCTGGCTATAGCTTCATATTTACTGTACAGACATCAATCTGAACATCTGACTCACGGTTTCACTAAATGTCAAAATTCAGACTTGACGTTGTGGTGGAAGTTTGACAAAAATGTTGTTGTCATGACTTCACGTAAAAAGAGACTCGGTGCTTATTGAGACATGAGACAAAATATGTGCTGGACTGAACTCAGCATCACAGACTGATGGGATGTAACGGTGGAGGAGGATGTGACGGAGGGTGGGGTGAGGTGGGGCGGTTGACCTTTTTTTGATGACTGGTTTTGGTGTGTACCAGATGGGTCCTCATGGTGACGGTTACACACATGGTGACGCCTAACGCCCACTTTCACAGAGCAGAAGGTGAGATAGCTGAATTTTTTTTTCTCTCCCTGAGTGAATCATCTTCTCTAACGTAGACGCTCTTTGGATCGCAGCAGCAGCAGATGCTGAGAGACGTCGGCAAAGTTGCACCGAGCAAGCGGCTAATTCTTCAATGTGTGTGTGTGTGTGTGTGTGTGTATTAATACCACCAAATCCTGTGAACGCTACATGTGGTGAACTGTGCACACATGGTCCCGTTTCCCACACACAACCTGTAGTCCCTGGCATGGTCTGAACACACACACGCGCACACACACACACACACACACTTTTTGAAGCATTTCAGATTTGGTCTCACCCTCCCACTCTCCTGGGTGACGAGCGGTTAACACCCCCCCACCCCCCACTTCCACTATCAGACTGTTCAGATTTTTGTTTGATTGTTCCTTTACTTTTTTCTCAAACACTGACACCTCCAAAACGTTCTGGACAACAGGTTATTAATTCACATGTCATTAAAAGTCACATCACTTCTGCATTTTACTCTCTGGTGGGTTTTTCTTCTGTTTTTGGCCGTGATACGACAGGTTTGGCCAATCAGAACAAGCGGTGTCACATATGTCCAGTAACAACATTGGCAGATCACCCATTGATTACGTCTCGCAGCAGCCGGCGAGAGCTGCAGCAGCTCTCTTGTAAAGCCCATAAAAACACACTCATTTCAGACCCACTGAGCTAAGAACACATGTTCATATAAATACGGGGTTTTTCCACAGGCCAGAGTCGGTCTGCTTCAACCACACCATACCGAGCCTCTTCTAACTGAATCTCTGTAGTTTGGAGTTTAGTTTCACTCCTATTTTCCTGTTTGTACTGTTAGATATCAGCTTTATTTTACTGTTAACTGATGGCTTTCAGAGGTGTTGGAGCTGTGTAAAGTTACACAAACAAACATTTCCTGCTTTTGTGTCACATTAAAAGCTCTCCTCCGTTGAACCAGAGGCTTTTATTGTGAAGTTTTTATTGCGTTTATCACCAAGTTAGCGGAGCTTTGGCGGTGCTGCTCTATAATAGAAGCAGGTGTACACAACAACAGTCAGTGGATCAGTCGTAAAGGTTACAGGGAGCCCTCGGTGTTGGTGAAGAGCTGCAGACGTCAGACTGCGTTTTCTGAAAGGTAAAAACATTTTACCTTCCCGTGCTGCTCGCAGGTGCTCAGTATGGCTCAGCACAACTAAAACTGAAAACTAAAAACTCAAACACGTGTTCTGTGTTGGTCTCTGTGGATCTTACGAGTGTAGACTGGATTCATCTCCGCAGACCGACAGAGCCTTTAACACTGGATCAGTCTGTCCTCCGTCCACTGACAGAGTTCATCTACCTGCCGTAATGGGCACGACTGATATCAGACTGGATCTTCTCAAGCCTCTCATCTCCAAGACCTTTTCATGCTGGCTCAAACTCATCTCATCCTTTAGCTGTGGGAAATGGATCCAAATCACTTTGTTCAGATTAGATTCATAGTCACAACATGGAGTTTGTAAGTGAACGCATCACCATTTAAAGGCACTTCAGTAATTGTTTTGTTTCTTGTCTTCATTTTAAACCTGTAGAATTAGCTTCAGGTTACAGCAGAAGAGCTCCCTCCTCCAGCAGGCAGCAGAGTTGTACATGTTTTATTATGAACCCGCGTCCCTCTTTTCTGATCCTGCTCCTACTTCACACCATGAAGAGTCAGAGTTAGCGTCCCTTCGTTGTTCCTCCTCTCTGCCGGTTGCAAAGAGAGAGAGAAATCAGTATTTATTGACCTCCTCTGGTTTTGGCAGGACGCAGCCCAATAAACAATAGTGTGTTTGTGTTGACAGTCAGCACGGGGCCTCCCATTGGCTGTGATCAGAGGAGACGGCACAGCAAGAGCCTGTGGGACACACACTGGGCTGTGAGATCCCATCAGCCACCTGGGCGTCCTGGACGGAGACGGGAGCGGCTCTGAGGTCGACTCGTCGTGACCGTAAGATGAAAGCGCAGTGAGCAGAAATCAAAGCTTCAGTTTTTACCGACAGATCAGAGTCGGGACTCTCTGACCTGCAGCAAGGGAGGAAAAACTGTTGCGTGTTGTTTCAGTGGTTTGAGGTGCACTGGGTTTGGATGTTTAGTTGTTTAGTTGCTCCACCTGCTGAATGCTGCACTGCGCTTTGATTTGAGAGTGGAGGTCTGCAGGTCTGCTTAAGTTTTTACCACACAGCTAAGCAGGCTAACATTTTAGCAACAAAGAAAAGTAATTGGAAGAAATGGCTGCCACTGAAAAGTTGATTCTTTTATTATAGTGCTGTAACATGGAGTAGGCAGATGCACACAAACACCTGAGCACACAGATGCTAAAAATCTCACTGGTATTTTTCTCTGAAAAAGTCGCTTTGCAAGAATTCCAAGAAATACCAAGATCTCAATTTCAGGTATTTAACCCCTAATTTCAATTTAAATGATGATTTTAAATGAACGTTCACGGTCCCCAGAGGATGAATCCTAATGATCTTGGTGACCCTCTGACTTTTCATCTGGTGCCAGCAGCAGGACAAAATATACACTATTTACAATCTTACACAGATGTACGAGAGTAACAGACAGGACTTTGCTCTTTGTGTGAACGCCACAAAAAACATCTAACTTTTCCTGAAGCTTTCAGCCTTTCCTCCGTGACAACAGAGCCGCTCCAGAAAAAGCTAGTGTGTGGACTTACCTCAGATGTCTCTGCACAACTGTTTCTGTAAAAGCTCATGACTCCTTTTGATCTACGAGTTTGTGGCCAAACCTCCAGTGAAGGTGTGAACTTGTTACATTCATCTGCAGGTGGAGAGAGTCGTAGTAATAGTGAATGTTTTTTTGTATTAAAACGAAACCTGTATTTCCTCCTCCTGTGGACGTCCGTATGCGTTTCTCTGATGGATTTCACGTTGGTGCAAAAGGGCAACAGCAAGTGTGGTACAGAGAGACCTTCTCTTTGTGTAACATGTAGAAAAGATGATATTTCCTTTTAACTTCAACATACAATTAGTGTTGAGTCATTCGCTTTCCTGCCGTTACAATCACAACAAACCTCTCCGTCGCTCTGTCATCATGACCAACTCCAGCTTTTTACTTTTTACAAAACTGTGAAACATGTTGAAAGAGGTTTTATTTGCTATTTTCTTCTGTACACATGTGCACGTACAGTCAGTCACTAAAACAGTGACTGAAAGCTTCCCCTACTGACCATATTAAATCTGTGGCTGTGTCGGTTTCGGAGAAAAAAGGAGACCAAATATATAACGGACAAGAAACTGACTCCAGTTCAAAGAAGCGCAGCGGAGACTAAATGTATACATGCAAAAATACATCTGAATACGTGTGGTGATACCAGAGTGTGAAAGCTCCTCGTCACCCTTCACAGAGTCAGAGCTGAGAGCAGGGCCCGGCTGTCTGCGTCTGTGGTCTCTGGAAAGCGCTGTAAACAAACGGGCTGATCTCGGGTCAGTGCCGCTCCTCAGGAAGCTGTGGTTTGGAGGAAGCCGATGTTTCTGTGTTTCTAAATGAATCAGACGTTGCTGATGCTGCTCTGCTGACAACAGGAAGTAAAAGCTGCACAGAACTGCTGTCAGGAGCTCTGTGTCTGTCTGCCTGTCTGTCTGTCTGTCTGTCTGTCTGTCTGTCTGTCTGTCTGTCCACCACTTGTTCTAGACTGAAACATCTCAACAAGTATTGGATGGATTGTGATGAAATGTGGTTAATCGTTCATGTTCCCCTCAGGATGAACTGTAATAACTTTGGTGATCCTCTGACTTTTCATCTAGCGCCACCATCAGGTCAACGTGTTAATGTCCTGCATCATTTACATCCATGTTTACTGGGTTTCTTCTTCACTGCCTTTATTGGGTTGTTGTTGTGTGCCTTGGTGCATTACTGCCACCTGTAGCTCAGTGGAAAACACAAAGTACCTTAAACTGTAGAGACTTGGTGGGACGCTCTCTAAAAATTTACATTTTTCAATACAGTGTTTAGCCATTAAAATAATTTTGTCATGTTTTTCCTTCAACCTATCTCAAATGAACTGGTACACAGGGGAAAAAACAAATGCCCCTCGGGCTCAGCGTAGGAAGTCGCAGTGTGTAATTGATCTGTAATCAGATTAGCTGGTGGCAATGTCAAACATACTAAGTGAACATGTTGAAAAGCTACAGTTGGATCTTTTGTGCCAATATTACAGCATCTTCTAATGGATACTGTTTTCTGATTAGAGAAGGAATGCTGTATTCATTAGCTAACCATCTGTTTCCTCTCTCCTCAGCAGCCAGGGTGCATGATGGGATCTTTCCGGCGTCCCAGGCCTCGGTTTATGAGCTCTCCGGTTCTGTCAGATCTCGCCCGGTTCCACGCCAGCTCACCTTCGCTACAGATCTCCAACACCAGAGTGTGGAACAGGTCAGCTGCACACTTGTTTCCGCTGCTCCCCAGGGGAAAAAAGAAATCCAGTAATTGCAGGTTTAAGATGTTTCTTGAGTTGAAGTTGAGTAAAGATCTGAACCTGGATCAGCGTTTGTGGTGTTAGAAGTGTGTGATGGTTCAGTCAGAGGTTAATGTCAACATCAACTTGCAGAACGAACATCAGATGTTATCAGTCAGCTTCATGTAGACTCTCTAACTCCATAATCCCACAACACAAAGTACAGATATTATCGTCATGTGTTTAGGACACAACATGCACTGGATGTATGTAAGTCTGTCTGTGTGTGTTATGGGTCCAAACATCAGCTTATAAAAGAGTAAAAAGTGCTGGCTTGTGTTTTCCAGACCTCAGGGAGAAGAACAGGTTTTGCTGAAGGTCAGAAGGCTGTTGGCTTGATGATTCTAATCCGATCAGACTGTTTTATTTAAGGTCTAAGTTTGACAAGTATGTGAGTTTTAAGGGGGAGACTTTATTTATAATGATTAAGAGATAGGTCTGTTAACACAAGAAGGAAGAATATCTGAAGAATGTGGAGAGGGAATCCAGCCATCCATCCACGCGGTGGCTAAACAAGGTAGTCCAGACGTCCCTCTCCCCAGCAGCGTTTTCCAGCTCCTCCTGGGGGATCCCGGGGCGTTCCCAAGTCAGATCAGATATATAATCCCTCCAGCGTGTTCTGGGTCTACCCCGGGGTCTCCTACCAGTTGGATGTGCCCAGAAAATGTCCAAAGGAAGGTGCCCAGGGGGATCCTGATCAGATGCCCGAACCACCTCAACTAGCTCCTGTCGATGCGAAGGAGCAGCTCCTCTACTACAACCTCCTGAGCTCCTTACCCTCTGAGTCCAGGCTGAGTCCAGACACCCAGTGGAGGAAACTCATTTCTGCTGCTCGTATCCGCAATCTCATTCTTTCGGTCACTCCCCAAAGCTTGTGACCACAGGTGAGGGCTGGAACGTAGATCGACTGGTAAATTGAAAGCTTTGCCTTCCGGCTCAGCTCCCTCTGAACCACAACGGTCCGGTACAATGCCCGCATTACTGCTGACGCCACCCCAATCCGCCTGTCCATCTCACGCTCCATGTGAGGGAGTCACACGAGGGGCTTTAGGCCTGCATCAGTGCCCCTGTGTTGTGACATGAAAGTGTCCGTCAGGGTCCAGATATTTCCTGGCCCTCGTGCTTGTGCAGCTCAGTTTCTCAGTGTGTTGAGGTTATTTCGGATCTGGCGGTAGAAACTCTCAGCTCCTCTGAGTCTTCGGCCTGTTTCCTGCTCTCCGCAGCTCCCAGCAGGATGTTTAGTAGGAAGTGGAGGTGGCAGCTGGGCCACGTCCTGTCAACCAGCCGAGACACACACGAGGACCATCGCACACGAGGACCCGACACTTCACAGTCACTGCCAGGGAAAAACCTCTCCGGGTCAGATTCCTGTATTGAGAAGACTTCAGAAGCTGAGAGACACGTTTAGTTTTCTCAACAAGCGCGTTATCTTGGAATCATAAATCAGACAACTCTTCTCTACAAGCAGATATAACTAAGCACATTTACTCAAGTGATGTACTGAATTTTCTTTTCATGCTACTTTCTACTTCTACTCCACCACATCTCAGAGGGAAATGTTGTACTTTTTACTGCATTACATTTATCTGACAGCTTTAGTTACTTTACAAATTAAGAATTTTGCACACAAAACGCATAAAGAGCTTATGAAAATATGATGCTTTGTTAATTAAACTAGCCAACAGTTTGTACAGGTACAGCTGAAACGATTAGTCGATTAATTCATCATTCTGGCTCATTGTAATCAATCAATGGATGAATGGAGAAAAGAATCAGCAGATGAATCCAGAATGAATCATTAGATACAAACTAGTTGAAAATGAGCTCCAACAGTATAATCATGCTTTGCCATGAATGATGAGGAAGAATCATCTAATGAGATCAGATAGAACAGTAGAACATTTACTGCTTTAATACTCAACAGTTCAATTCAATTCAGTTTTATTTATATAGCGCCATATCATAACAAAGTTATCTCAGGGCACTTTTTCATATAGAGCAAGTCTAGACCGACTCTTTATATTTACAGAGACCCAACAGTTCCCACCATGAGCAGCACTAGGCGAAAGTGGCAAGGAAAAACTCCCTTTTAACAGGTAGAAACCTTGAGCAGAACCAGGCTCAAGGTGGGCGGTCATCTGCCTCGACCGGTTGGGTTGAAGGGGGAAGGGGGGAGCGGGAGAGAGAGAGCAGGAGGAAAGAGAACATACAGCAGCTCAATACAGCATAGATATGGTAATGGCATTGATGTTAACACCAACAGAAACAACACTAAGAGCAACATTATAATAGCAATACTAATAACAGCAACAACAGCAATAGCATCAGCGGGTGCAGAGCAGGAGCACGGGGGCAGCAGGCTGCAGCAACCACAGACCCAGACCTCCACAGCTCCAGAGGCAGAAACACCTGCAGAAAGCAACAGAAGGGGAGGGAGAGAGAGAGAGGAGAGAAAGCACACAACTACGGGAAGAAGTTGAATTAATAACAAGCATTGATGGGATATGAGGGCGTACAGATGGAGAGGAAGAGGAGAGAGGAGCTCAGTGCATCATAGGAAGTCCCCCGGCAGTCTAGGCCTATAGCAGCATAACTAAGGGGGGGCTCAGGGGTCACCTGAGTCAGCCCTACTATAAGCTTTATCAAAGAGGAAAGTCTTAAGCCTACTCTTAAATGTGCAGCACAGTACAGTTCCACATAGAGATGTAAAGTAATAGTTGTGGTAATGGTATTGATGTTAATATTAATAAAAAATAATATCAATAGCAATATTATAATAGTAATACTAATAATTAGACCAGTAACAGTAATAGCAGCAGTGGGTGTAGAGCAGGAACACGGGGGCAGCAGGTGGCTGCAACCATAGATCCAGACTCTACAGAGAGAGAGAGTAGACCCAGAACACGCTGGAGGGATTATATATCTGATCTGGCCTGGGAACGCCTTGGGGTCCCCCAGGAGGAGCTGGAAAGTGTTGCCAGGGAGAGGGACATCTGGACAACCCTGCTTAGCCTGCTGCCACCGTGACCCGACCCTGGAGAAGCAGAAAAAAATGGATGGATGGATGGATGTAATCCAGAACTTCATGACAACCGAATGAACTTTCTAGTTCAGGTGGTCAGATGTTCAGGTGTGAACCACCGTCCGTGATGGGATCAAGACTGAAAGCTTGACCTCTAATTGTTCTAACACAGTTGTGTTTACACGTGTCGAGGCTTCTTCAGACGCTGTGATGCAAACTGCTTCGTTCGTTCACAGATTTGTAATTATGTACGACCGACATAATTGATCATTAGTGTGCGCTGAAATTTCCTCAAGCAGATTAACAAACAGGTTGAGATCAGAAGTCTCGCTGCCAGAACATGTGGATGATATGATACACGACCTGTTGACCTCTGACCTTACCTGTGTGTGTGTGTGTCTGTGTTTGTGTGTCCTCAGTGTTCAATCAGCTGTGATCAAGGTGTTCCAGGGTGGAGCGCTGCAGACTAACGAGCTGTACACGCTGAACGAGAGCATCAGGTGAGCAAAACCTCTCCTGTTTCTCTTCAATGTGGCGTTCAGGTACAACACAGAACAAGATTTAGAGTTGACACGAACGGCAGTGAACAGACGGGTTCATTCAAGGTGACATGAATGTACTCCAGTTGGAAATTAGGATTTCCATCATTATGGACAACTTAAAAGTCCTGTTTTATGTTTTTCTTTCTTTCTTCTCTGATGTACAAAGAGAAACAGCAGCTGTTTAGGAAACTTGAATTAACGATAATTTCCTGTTGAAGCAAGTTTTTTTTTTGGAGTAGCAGCAAATATGATGTAATAACTTTCTGCTGTATATCCTGGTGCTGTAGCCCTAAATGTATAATAGATCTTCCCTGTGCAGAGGTGGAAGATGTACTCAGATATTTTACTGAAGTAAACGTAGCAACACTACAGTGTAAAAATACTCTGTTACAAGTGAAAGTCCTGCATTCGAGTAAAAGTACAAAAGTATCAACAGCACAATGTATTTAAAGTATTAAAGTAAAAATACTTGTTGGGTAGAATGATCCTTTTTAGAGAGTTATTATATAGCAGCATGTTAATGTTACAGCTGGAGGTGGAGCTCATTTGAACTACTTTATTTTCTGTTGCATAGTTTCATCTGTAGAATCAGTTTTGTTTGTAAAATATGAATCTGTAAAGGAACTGCAGCTGTCAGATAAATGTAGTGCAGTAAAAAGTACAATATCTGCCTGTGAAATGTAGTGTAGTACTAGTAAAAGTAAATGTACTTTCCACCTCTGCTTCAGATGAGCAACAAGATACAGGCAGAATGAGAAAACAGAAAAAGAACTATTTTAAATAAAATAAATTAATAAATAAGTAAATCAATAATAAATTAAATTCTAAATGTATAATAATAATAATACTTTAGACCATAAACATCATCATCCAAATGTCAGTATATGGAAATACACAGTATACTTCCCTCCTGAGCTCCTCTGTGTCTCTGCAGGTGGCTCCTTAAAACTGAGATGGGCTCCTTCATCACCGACTACTTCCAGGTACTTTCACTCTGCACTTCCTGTTTTTATTTAACGAAAGCCGACAGTGAAACTGAGTTCACGTCACCTGCAGCTTCAGTCTGTTTGTCTTCAACAACCAGTGGAAACATTAGCTGGTGTTGATGTGGTCGCCTCGCTTCCTGCATCTGCATCTGTACAGTTCAACTGTACTCAGTCTGCTGAAGCTGGACTTTGTTAGGTTGATGTGGATCAATATTGAAGAGTAAAACAATAATCTGATAACCTTTTACTGGCTGATATATTTGTGTATAAAAGTTTTTGCCAAGAATCTTTCATTGTCCTGCAGGATATTTTACAGTTGAGCAACAAACTGTAGTTTGACAGTAACACTAAACTTAACTGGAGATCAATTATTATAAAGAATAAATAAACATATTTAACAAAGGAATATTATATGTTAATCATGTAAAATATTTGTGAAATATACATAAAAATGCAGCCTTTAAAACAGCAATATAAACTCCAGCACAGAGGCAACATTGTCGGTCAGGCTCTGCTGCTCTGTGGATGCTCAGTTCATGTTTTCAGGTGAAACGCTGTTTACACATCTTTAAATTTAAGAGGGCTTTCTTTAAATTAAAGTGATCATGAAATGGAAACTGTAAATGTTAAAGCAAAAGTTCGACATTTTGGGAAATGATAAAGAAAAGATTGATGCCACTCTCATGTCTACGTTAAATATGAAGCTTCAGGCTGCAGCCGGTTATCTTAGCTTAACATAAAGACTGGAAACGGGGGGGGAAACAGCTAGCCTGGCTCTGTCCAAAGGTAACAAAATCCACCTACCAGCTCCTCTAAAGCTCACTGATTAACATGTTTTATCTGGTTTGTTTCATCTGAACAAAAACTGAAGTGTAAAAATGATCTGTTTACTGTTTTAGAGGGGGACACAGCCAGGCTAGCTGTTTCCAGTCTTTATGCTAAGCTAAGATAACCAGCTGCTGGCTGTAGCTTCATATTTACTGTACAGACATGAGAGTGGCATCAATCTGAACATCTGACTCTCCACCAGAAAGCAGATTTCCCAAAATGCCAAACTATTCCTTTAAAGCAGGAAGAAACTGTAGATGGAACATGACAGCGGCATGACAACACACTCACTTACATAAAAATCACAACAAGCTACTGATGCTCCAGCTGAAAATCAACCTGTTAAAACAAGTAATGTGATCAGCAGCCTGGTCATGTGACCGCTGTGAATGCAGTTTCACAGAAGAAGACATGTCCCCACACCACACACACCTTTTCTGTCCCAGTGTTTCACCTGATGGCAGAGCACAGCATGCAGACACAGTGGGGACAAACAGCAGCTGTTGGTCTAACACTACATCCACACATCACAGAGTAAACACTGCAGTAGAGACATGCTGAAGCGCCTTCAGTCTGAACTGATGGCGTGACGTGGAGTCACAGTCATCTTCACAGTCGGCTGCAGACTGTGAAGATGTTTATCTGTCCGTCGCAACGAGTTTGTTCTCCAACTTTCTGCACAAGTATCCACTTGTTCAGCTGCTGATGCACGATTGATTTTAACACTGCATACTGCAGATGTTCAGTTACACCACACCTCAGTCCGGGTGGTCATGTGACACAACCTGAAACTGGTAACTTTTACTGGGAGTCAACACTGAGACCAGTTCTCAGCTGCTGGACTAGTCAGTCATATCAGCTGTGTCTTGTGTTGTTGCACTTGCTTGATGTTTGGTTGTTAGCAAAGTTGTCGACTCGCTAGTTTTTGATCATAAACCAAGTCGGCCCACCAAATCCAAACCCTTCAGCTGGTCAACAAACGGCTGTCCATGAGGGGGAACTGCACTCCCAAAAGTGTAGGAGCGCAAAAAATACCAGTTCTTGCATCATGTTGCTTTAAGTCCTAGAGAGTCGATCCTTTGGTTAGTGGATTGGAGGCCAGCACCAGATCAATAACATCGGTGTCGGATGGTTTTGGAAAGCAGGATGTGTGGGGCTGCACAAAGCATCTAATCGGTAAATATCTGAAGAAGTCGGCCTTTGGCAGGTTAAACCTTGACTCATGATGGATTTTATACCTTTTCCATGCCGGTCCTGGCATGCTGCATCTTGCATGGTGGATGGGGTAAAAGTTGGTTAGAGGCAATGGGGCTGGGAAGAGAAAAAAAAGTCCTTAACAGGACCCACGTTCTGAGATTACTAACCCCCCAGTTGTGTTAGTAATCAATCTGCTGGAAAGCAGAGGGAGAGCTGACCCAGGTAGTGCCGCCTAATCTGGACAGGTGGTCTGATCCTCTGAGATGACACAAGGTGAAGCCCTGGCGGCAGCAGCAGCAGCAGCAGCAGCAGCTCTGTGTAATTAAACTAAGCTGATTTCTGCCCTCAAGCTGCAGTCTGTGAGCGGCCAAGTGGCTCCTCGTCCTTTTTATTAATCGGCCCGAGCTTCAGATAGCGAGGTGTGGATCAGCAGATGGTGGACAGACATCCTCTTCCTGTCGGACCCGTCTGTAATCTCAGAGCTGATGAGTCTTTCCTGTCCGCTTCCTCAGCTGCAGCTCAGCGTCTGTCCCGTCCTCACTGGTCTGACCTCTGCAAAAAGCTCGCTTGAACTTTGACTTCCAGATAAAATGTCTCTGGTTAGTGAGACCAAGACGACCAACTTGGTTTTCCTGAAGGTCACATGTTAAATCTTTTCCTGTTTATGCTAAATGGAGCTCCACAACATGGAGAATCTTAATGTTTACTGGAGGTGGAATCACTGTAATCTGTCTGTCTGTCTAATCACCTTTCATACAGGTTAATGCAGTTTAAAGTGCTTTGCAGATGACTGGCTGAAAAAATGTAACAATAAAATAGATTAAAAAACAGTAAAAGATTAAAGACAATAACAAATAAAATAAAAAAGACCAGTAAACTCCACAAGTACAGCCAACGGTTTTCTGATTTACACACAAACAAAATGAATGATGATTATTATACTTCTTGTTTTTGCCTGTATTTACTGTGTGTGTGTGTGTGTGTTTCAGAACCAGCTGCTGACTCGAGGTCTGTCTGAAGTCCTGGATCAGGTCCTCCTCCACTCTGGTGAGACTGGTTTGTGGTTTCTGGAGCAAACACGACAAAGTGAAAGTTCAGAAACTGCCCATAAAATAGAAAATAGAAACATTAAAGTTTTATTCTCTGTTGTACTCGCGGGGAAACTTGTTTAAACATTGAAGCGCTTTATTTTGTATTTATTCACTGCAGTTGATTCAGGACTCTTGAGTGCGTTTACATGCGCATGAGGATCCTGGTTATGATCAGGTTTTTGGAGGACCCTGATTGTGTTTTGCACATATAAACATCTTATCCCGGTTTTGAATATTGGTGGATTCAATAAGACGGGCTCCCATTATAATGTTGTAAATGACTATAAGTCAGTTTTCAAGCCTTGATATTCTGTTTTATGGGACGCAGCCGGTTTCTCGTTACAGAATCATTACAGCACATATTACCCATAATTCTGTGTTGTATTGTGTTTCTATTTAAAGCTGCTGGGACTCAGGGATCAATAAGTTCGGTGTAATGTAATAAGACACAGTGTTACAGCGTGCTGAGGTGTTGTGTTCACAGACAGCAGGACAACAGAAACATTAAGTGGACGTTTAACAAGCTCATTTCCTCCTCGGTGCGTCAGCGATGTCTGGCATGTTTTTGTGGTGTTGTAATGTGTTTCCATGGTAACGGCCTGTAGTGTCCCGTAGGTGACGACCAGCTCGTCGTCCTCGCCGACATGTGGGACAGATTCTTCACCGAGATCCTCCCCACGCTGCAGGCCATCTTCTACCCCGTCCAGGTACACAGCATTTCCCACCAGAGAAACATCAAGCTAATGTGCTGCTGCAACACACAGGAAGCTAGTTGAGCTAGCTTACTTTGCTCCGAAGACGTCGTCTTTAATCTGATGTCTGTGGTGGATGTTGTGATGTCAGGTCACATGTGACATGTGTTCCCAACTTTGAGAACTTTGAAGTAGGCTGTGTGAACCCATCAGGACCGAGACTTTTGACTCGAGTTTATCCCAGAGCCGAGAAAAGCAGCAGTCTCACAGCTGAGAGCCTGTAACTCATTCTTTCTTAAAAAATGCCTTGAAAGATTCATTGATTATCAAAGTATTTGCCAGAACTATTTCTTGGCTCTGAGCAGTTGCCAGGCAACCAGCGGAGTCACCAGGAAGTCACTTTGCCCAGCCTAGAAACAGTCCGTCCAATAGAAACGCAGCATTCGCTGTCAACGCCATAAAAGACAGTAACATGATTGGCTGCAGTCTGATAGAGTGATACTGCTACAGTCCGTGTGTGTGGATATTTTTTGGTAAATCCACCTGCCCACAGGTGTGTGTACACCGTTTACCTGCGTATACAGTAACAATACGTACTACAGCTGTCTACTTATACACAACTGATGCAGAGATATGAAGTTGATCAGCTGACATTATTGATATTATAGGGATTGTTTTCCATGATTCCACTAAAATAAATGTGTGAGATCAGACTGAAGAGGGCTTCAGGCTGAAAACACTGATTAAGTGTCTCTACAGGTAATGAACGAATGAAGTCCAGATACTTTCAGACTCCATTAATCAAGGCCACTTCACATAATGAAGATATGTTTGAGAGCCTTGTTTCCATAGCAATGTGGATAAACAACATTGATTGGTATTTTAGGTTTGAAAAGACTCTGACAATGTTGCTTCTAGAAGAAAAGAAAAATCAATCCCGAAAAAAGCAATATTTAGTTTTTTTTTTCTGTTGAAGAGAACAATTGACAGATGTAGTGTATCATATTGTGACAGTTCTCATGTCTACATGAATGATTTTTGATGAATTAATGAAAATAAATTTGACCAAAACATGCCACCATGTGAGATCTTAAACGCTTTAAAATACAGATTCTTTACACAGTCACATTGTGGGGACTCGCCTTCCTTATGGGGACAAAACACAAGTCCCCATAACATAATTCATTAAGTGTGTGTGTGTGTTCAGGGTCAGGAGCTGACAGTGAGGCAGATGGCTCTGGTGGCCTTCAGAGACCTGGTGCTGTTGAAGCTCCACCTGGAGGGAACTCTGGGAACTGCAGCCTCCGTCCCTCCACCTGTCACACAGATGCTGCTGGTGCTGCAGGTAAACATACACACACACATACAAATCTTAAAGGATCATTCTGGTTTATTAATTGCTAAGCGTACCCCCCCTCCTCTCTCTCAGGGGGTCCATGAGTCTGGGGGTCCCAGTTTGGAGTATTTCCAGTTGGAGCGTCTGGTGGAGCTCGTCGTGTCTCCGTATCTCAGCAACGTTCTGCAAAACAGAAACCAGCTCCGGTTAGGTCAGTACTAGTCCCATCCTTACTGCAGTAAAAGTACTAATACCACACTGTGAAAGTACTCTGTTCCAAGTAAAAGACCTGTGTTGAAAATGTTCCTTCAGTAAAAGTCTGAGTCTAATCAGGATGATGTAGTTAGTATAAGTATTAAAAGTAAATGTTCTCAATACAGAAAAATGTCCCCTGTTAGTGTTATATTATTATATATTATATTATATTATTATATATTGGATCATTATATTATTATATATTATTATATATTGGATCATTATATTATTATATTTTACATTATCTTTACTGTGACAATTTATAGACCAAACAAATCATCCAAAAAATTATTGACAAGTGAATCGATATCGAAAATAGACGTTAGCCTGAATATTATTCTTTCGTGGTGCATATTCTTATATAAATTTGAGTTTAATAAACTCAAAATCAAACCTTATTTGCTTGATGTAAAACACTTTAACGTTGTTTTGAAAAGTGCTGTAGAAATAAAGTTTCACATTTGATGATGATTATGGATTATTAAATATTTGTCATCATATATTAAGAAAAAAATATTAATTCTTATATTAGATCTCTTTTAATGGCTTTAGTCTTCTGAAAGGACTTGAATGTATTTTGGGGAAATATGAATGATTTACTTAGTTTTTTTCTTTGTTTACTTCACAGATTTGGAAAATAAAATATTCACTCAGTAACGTTTCTTGATGAGACTCAACATTTGTTATAAAAAATTAAATTCTTAAAAGGAAGAAGTGTGTAAAAGTAAAAAGAATCAAATCACTTCAAAAAGCGTTCACGATCAGGACTTCACTAATAAAGTGACTGTTAATAGCCAAATAATTCAGATCAACAAATGCCTTTGTACTTTGTGTTTCTTGTCCACTCAGCAGTGTCGTTTCCTGTTAGCAGTGAGGCTAACAGATGCTAACAGAAATCAAACCTGTATCCATCAGTGAGCTTTCCTTCCAGAAGGGAACGTGCGACTCCACAAACAAACTGCGAGCTTTCGTCACCATGGTGGGCAAAGCCTGATTAAATCCTGGTCCTAATCCCCGCCGTGACTCCAAACAGTCCAGCAGCGAAGTTTTCCTGCAGGAGGCCACTTCAGGACCTCAACAATACTCCCCTGTTATATAATGCTAATATATGAAAATGTCACAGTGGAGTTAATCCCCGACACAAACCAGCAGGAGCAAACACACGTTTTAATTCCTTCATCAGAACAAGCTAATGAAAGAATCAAAGAGAAACTAGTGAAAAGTGTCAGGAAGTGAACGTGGAAACCTCAGTATGTGTTGGTTTGCACCAGCCTGCGGCTTCTTTTAATCTCTGAACCTGAGCTCCCCTCAGACACGATTAAATCACTGTTTCATACTTGTTCAGTTCAAACAGAAAAATATGTAAATGGGAACAGCTATGAGGTGAATTTGGCTTCATGAAAACACAGTGAAGGTGGACTCAAACAGCCTTTAATCTATACAGGAAGTTAGATTTTTAATTTGTCTTTTCTAAACCGTAAAACTATTGCTGAGTCAGCTTTAATGTCTGCACTTGATTACAGAGGTATTCTGTACTTCAGCAGCTAAACTCTGTTCATCACAGTGCATCACACTTCAACACTAATGACACATTTCATACTCATCACTGCTCTGTATCAGAGTTAGATGGACTTCCTTACTGAGAAGAAGAAATAATCGCCTCGTGATATTTATCTATAAAGCTGCCAAACTCCCTCACATCTCTTCTCTCATTTAAATCTTGTAACCACACCATCTAATAATACTCAACCTTGGATATTCCTTATGCACGCATCTTGGCAGAACTGGTTTCAGGTAGAAAATACTATTTAAACTGTGTTGTTTTATGCTGAACTACCTGATGACATTTTCACACGAAAACAGGGATTAAAGAAATGTCTGTTTAAGAATGATTATTTCTGTAAGTCAGTAGCAACACGAGAAATCATCCAACTCCAACATTAATGATTCAAATAACCAGATGTGTCAGTCGGCTTCAGAGGAGCTGGGAGGTGGATTTAGTTTCCTTTGGATAGAGCCAGGCTAGCTGTTTCCAGTCTTTATGCTAAGCTAAGCTAACAGCTGCTGGCTGTAGCTTTCGGACGTGGTGGCGTCTCGTAGCTCCAGAAAACGTTCCCGCTGCTTCAGAGGAAATGTTCTCGACTGTTTGTGACATATTTGGTATCTTTGGAAACTGTTGGGTCTCAACTAGACTTTAAAATAGTTTCCTGTCTCTTCATCCAGAGTCCCGTCATCTGCGGTCGTCGGGGTCGTTGCTAGGCGACCAGTCCCAGCCGGAGATCACCGTCACTCAGCATCACGGCTCCTCCGACTCGTCGTCTCTGGCTCCGCTGGTGGAGCAGGAGGGCGAGGCTTACCTGGAGAAGTCCGGCGGCGTGCGGCGCCACACAGTGGCCAACGTACACTCTGACGTCCGGCTGCTGTCGGCGTCAGGCAGGATGCATGCTGGGACGGAGAAGGACAACGGGGTGGGAGGGGGTGAGGGAGGCGTGGAGTTTTTGGTGGGGGACGGGCCGATGAGTCCCAGGCCGTTCTCCAGCCAACCGGACATGGTGGAGTCTCCGAGGGGAGAAGTTATCTGCTAGCCAGAGTGGCTAACGAGACAATGGACACATGAGACGATACAGAGCGGGAATCTACAGGACGGCACAGGAAGCAAGAGGACAGGAAATACCAGGACAGTATGGGAACTAAAACACAAGACAGGAAAAAAATGACAGTATAGGATCAGATAGAAGCTGACGAGATAATAAACTACAGGATGACGGAGAAATAATGAGTCAGGAGAGGAAATAAAGACAAGATGGGAGAAGAAAGCAAGACGGTAGCATAGGAAACAAAACAGAGCAGCAACAAGGGCGTCGGAACAGGACGAGAAACAGGAAGCAATATGAAAGATGAAGACAGGAAACGGCAAAAAAACATGTCAGGAAAAGCAGAAACCATAGTGCAAGAAACAGGAAACGGGACAGAGGACAGTGGAAGTGTTCGTACCGAGCTCGTCTGTCCTACAGCTCCCAGCAGGACGAACAGGGTCCATACTGGGAGGACTATCTGAGCCAGTGACTCTGGTGTTTATGGAAGTGCAGGGGCACTGATCCAGGATCAGGCTCTGAGTCTTCAGGTTTGTACTAATCCTGTGGACAGAACCAGACTGCAGGTTCTGGTTCTGCTCAGACCTCTTTTCAGGTCATGTAAATATGTTCTCTGTTAGGATTGTTAATGATTAATAAAGATTAAAGTACGACCTTTAAGTGCTAACCTGTGTCGTCTTCAGTCAGCGCACCTGTAGTGTGTATCAGTTGTATTCTGATCGCCCAGGAGGGAGCAGCTTTTACCGGACCCAGCAGGACCAGAGAGACCGTCTGTCTGCCTGTCTGTCTGTCTGTCTGGCCCGCTAAGCTAACATTAGCTGGTTTACAGGTGTCGGTCAGTGAAAGCGTGCGAGCAGCTGTTTTACAAAGAGGAAACTTCCTGCTTTAAGATCATGTTACATTCAGCGTCCGCTCTGAAAGAGCTGTTTGTTAGCGGTGATGTGGAGATGATGGTGTGCAGACGGGTGGGTGGGGCTGCTGTGGTGGAGGTTAGTTCAGGTAGTTTTTAAAAGTTTAAAGCAACTAATTGTTTAGTCTATAAAAGGTCCAAGATGACGTCTTCAAATGGCTTGTTTTGTCCAGTTCAAATGTATTCAGTTCACCATCGCAGAGGGCTGCAGAAACCGTCAGTCGCCTTTGAGAGGCTGAAACCAGAATAGTTGGTGATTTCTTGTCTACTTGGACTAAATGTTCAGCTCTAATAATGTAGTTTATGTAATGTATCAAGGCGATGCATTGCCATCGTATGAAGATAGTTATTGTAGGTTTTGACTTAACTCTTGAAAATCATTGGAGTACTGCAGTTTTCCCTTTAATGCGTAGCCTTTTTGTAAATCTTCTTTGTGTCCCTTTTTATCCCAATTTGTGTATGTTTGAGTTTTAAATTTAAGTTCTTTATTTATGCACAACAATTACAGTGAAGCAGTCGTTGGAAATGAAATTCTTGTTCTCAGGCTCCTCCAACAAAACAAAAAGTTAAAAATATCACGTAAGTAAAAGTATAAGTATTTTTAGCAAAATGTAAAGTATCAAAGTAAAACTCATAATTCAGTAAAATGTACCTCTGTGGGTGTTACACTACTGGTTATAATATTATTGTACTGTTATTACTGCTGCTGCATTTAAATATATTCATATATATTTTGTAAAGCTAGCTAGTAACGTGTTTCAGGTTCGTGGTAACACCGGGGCATGAAGATTCAGCAGGGCTGTGGAGCTGCACTCGGTTCTGTGACACTCAGAGCAACTTCCTGAGTGTCCAGAAGTAGCTGTGGCGTTGTTACTGCAGTGACAGAAAGGTACTTGTACACGTAATACTCATATGTAGTCATACTTGTATGCAACATGAATATATTTTTATATATACCAACAAGAAGTTTGATCAACCAGTTCATCTGTATGTTCACTTCTCTCATTCACGTCAGTTCAAAGCCTCAATTCAAGAATACGTGTCCTGTTATATAAAAATAAGTTTGACTGATTGAGAACTTCCATGTTATTTCTTTAAATGAATTCAAACTCAACCCATGAAGCCTCCTCTAATCCTGAGTTGCAGAATTGATCTAAAGCGTTTAAATGAGTGAATGTGGAGCTGATCAGAAGGTAAACGGAGAACATGCTCACTGAACCTGAAGGACTGACTGTCAGTCTTTTACCTGCCCAGGTTTCCTGATGAAATAAGGGGATTTAACAGCTTGACCTCTGAGCTCTGACCCAGACTCTCACTTAATCCTCACATCTAATTCCTCTGCTTCCTTCCTGGTCCAGTAAGTCCACTTTAAAACTGAATCCTGAAACTTTGTGAGCTGAATTCAGACCTCAGACCAGAGACGAAACCTTCTGAATAATTAGATTTCACCTGATTAGATCTACAAAATGATGTGAACTGTTAATGAACTGTGGGGGAGATGGGTGGCAGTGAACCTGCCATTGTATTTATTTAGAGTATAGATATTTTAATATACTTTGAGTAACATCCTGACACAAATTACTGCTGCAGAGTGACATTTAAAGTAGCTGCTATAGCGCCCCCATGTGGTGTTTCAGAGAAGTGACTCATTTACTGGACTGTTATTTTACTGCTTTCTGAAACTTTCCTGAGAAGCTTTCAGGTCCACTTTGGTGTCCAGATCACCAACAAGCAGTAAGAAGGTAAAGAGTCCAGATGTGATCATTTAACATAAAGCCAAACACATCTGAATTATTAAGTTTTCTTCTCCCTCCCAGTTCTGTTCTGTAGGTGTCGCTTATAATTTGGGGTTTGAAGCTTGCTGTAAATCCTGACAGACCACAGCCTCCGTCCTCTGATCGCAGTCATCTCTGAAGTCCTCTGTAGGTGAGTAATTCAGACTTTATGTACATTTTTGGAAAACCACCACACAATGTGCACAATTTAATTAGTCAGTAAAGCCCCTAATTGTAGATTTTTCAAATTAGACTGATGACATAATTACTTTGTCTATTTTTTGATTAATTGTTCAGTCTGTGCTGCTTTCTACCAGAGGTGCAGGAAGTACTCAGATCCTTTACTGCAGTAAAAGTACTATTACTATAAGAATACTCAGTAAAGTGTAGTGTTGAGTATTAAATCAGTAAATGTTCTACTGTTCTGTCTGATCTCATTAGATGATTCTTCCTCATCATTCATGGAAAAGCAGGATTTTACTGTTGGAGCTCTGAGTTTGTATCTAATGATTCATTCTGGATTCATCTGCTGATTCTTTTCTCCATTCATCCATTGATTGATTGATTGATTGATCACAATGAGCCAGAGCCCAAAGTGACACCTTCACAACCAACAGTCCAAACCTCAACATTATTAACATTTTTAACATCATTCAAAGGAAAAGCAGCAAATTTTCACATCTGAGAAGCTGCAACAGGAAATGATTTTACAGGAAAAATCACTTCAACCATTCATTTCCTGTCAATCAGCTGATTGATTAATGGACTGATCGATCAGCTGTACTTGTAGAAACGTTGGAAATTTATAACAAAACACATTGTATACGCTCTTCATGTGATTTAATCAAAAATCTTAATCTGTAACTTAGTCACTGAAGTTATCAGATATGTACAATATAAGTAGTGTCTCCCTCTGAGATGTGGTGGAGTAGAAGTAGAAAAGTACTCAACAAATCTCATGTTGAGACTCAAACCAGCACTGAATGTATCTACTAACAAGTGTAATGTGTGTATCACAGCCTGATATCTCTTCTTCTGGAGCACCACATGTGGATTCATCTGCAGCTGAAAATAGTCCCCAACAAAGTCACTATTTCCTCCTGTTAGTTTGATAAAACCTGCAGTGAGCAGCTGTTTGAGGAAATGACAATTTAACTGTATATTTGTAAAGATTTACGTCTTCAGCAGGAACCAATGGGCCACAGACAGGAAGTGAGACAGGACTGAGAGACGGACCGACATGTTGTTGGTTTGAGGCTGAACATGAGACTAGTTAACAATGAGGAGACGACCTTAATTTAATTAAAGACAGTGAGGAGATGGAAATGTGTTTATTGATGATCTTTGTGTTACAGTCAGAACTACAACTTGAGTTAGAGAAACTGTTTCTTCACAGACGTCCAAACAGCAGCATGTCGTTCCTCATCCTGAGCTCTGCCTCCATCTCTTCATTCAGCCTGTAAGTGCATCATTGAGCCGCATCAGTCCACCCTGTTCTGACAGTTTACTGCACATATTGTCTCTACCAGGCGGAGGTGAAGGTGGTGTCTACTCAGGAGTCCAGCTCTGGTGAGTTATCACCTGCTGTTTTCGTCATACAAACACATCAGTTCACAGATTTGGCACCGAAGAACAAAATCATGTCAAAAAGGTGCAGAAGGATTCAAGTTCACATTTAGGGGAAGTGACACATTTACTCTCCAACAGGAACATTCAGCCTTTAAAAGGCTCGAATTCTCCACATAAATAATTATTAAAGAACAATATCAGACACCACATCGCAAGTTTAAGGCTTCATCTGAGTCAACCTTTACTGATATATAGTATTTGTGTTTTTACAGATCATATTCTGAATTCTGGCACTTTGTAGATCTTAAAGTCTGTGACTTCTAATAATAAGTTTTTTAAAAATTGGTCATTTGAGATATGAATGAAAATGGCAGTGAAGTTTTCTTTAATAACTCCTGGAGAGTTTAATGATGCTAACTGAGTTATGTTACGACCAGCACATAAATATTTTAACTTTTTTTCCTGTCGCTACCCTGAGAACTTTTTATATAAAGAAAATGGTGCTGCCTTCAGTGGTGCTGAGTCTTTTCATTGGATGTTTCTGTAGCCGACTCTCCTCCTGACGTTTGTTCATTTATATCAAAGAAGCAGATCTTTTCTAACACAGTTGTTCATCTTTTGTTCTGATGATTCAACGTTCATCCGTCAGTCACCAACACCGTCTGTGCAGCAGCTGTTCACAAGTTCAAACGTAGTACACACTTAGGTTAGAACCAGGCTGCGTGGAGATTTATCATCACTAAATTAAAACAGGTTGCAGCTCACAAACTAGTTCTTAAGTCGAGATTAGTTGTTACTGAATATTTAAACCCACTAAGTGCAGGTGGAACTGTTGTCGGCAACGCAGCACATTTCAAACACACAGAGGCAAAGAAAAGCATCAGAATGACGTTCAAAACAATAAGAATAAAATCAATTATTGCAGCTATACTGTAGCTGAGTGACAACGCCACCGTTAGCTGAACATGTCGTAGCGTTAGTGAGACGGCTCACGATGAGGACGCATCTCGACGGACACGAGCACAGACTCTGAACAAAACCTTTAGGACTGACAGGAACATGAAACTCTGCTGCTGAATCATCAGAACTAAAGATGAACAACTGGGTTAGAAAAGATCTGGTCAAGTGGAGGTCAACTACAACTCCCAGGGTGCATTTCAGCAACAAACATCCAATCACAGAACTTAAATTCTGTTGTGTGCTCTCCTAACAGGGTGGAAGCTAAAGATTGACGATGTTTTCTTCACAGTTGAAATGACAAAGTTTTGAAGTCTCTACCGCTCTGATTCACACCTCTGACTGGCAACAGCAGCTGAGGCTCATGGGTATTGTAGTATTTAGAGCCGTCCCGAAGTGATTCAACATGGTGGCCAGAACATAAACCTGTATGTTGTTCACTAACAGTCAGGGCGTCGGTTTTTCCTCATCTGAATTGAGGGTCTAAGGACAGAGGGTGTCAAATTTATAATTAGTGATATTGGGCTGTTTAAATAAAAATGTGTGAAGACAGAATGAGGAGAAACAGCTCAGAGACCAGCAGCGTCTGCATAAAAACATGTTTAACCTGAACTACAACACAGACCCAACAGGCAGCGTGTTAGAAGAAGTGGAACCAGAAGGTCCACACACACACACACACACCAGTTATGTTACAGCGTGTTGTCGTTCCTCCAGCCTCCTGACCTCTACATGTCCCCTTTGTCCTCGGAGGTCAAAGGTCAGTCTACTGTTTCTGTTGACTATTGTGACGTCTCTATGGTAACCAGGTCGCGGCGGGGTCAGAGTTCAGCTGCTATCGGCTGCTGCGGTCTCCTCCTGAGAGCCGTCTCCTCTCGCCGCCGCCCCCTGATGGGAAGTCTATGTAAGTGCAGATTTCTTCTTTACTCCCCGATTGGCTTCAGCGTCAGGTTCCTGTCCTCTGATTGGCTAGCCAGCAGGGCACCTCTCCACACCTGGAGACAGGAACAAAGACTCAGCATTTCTAATCTTTTATTCAGTTAAACTTTTCTGAAGTACAAAACAAGGAGATCCTGCAGCTCCTTTTTTATTTCTTCATGTAATGATGCTCTTACATAAATAAACAGAGGTGGAAGAAGTACTCAGATCCTTCACTTAAGTAAAAGTAGAAATACCACGGTCTAAAAATACTCCATTACAAGTAAAAGTCCTGAAATCAAAATGTTACTTAAGTACAGAAGTATTATCAGCAAAATGTACTTAAAGTACTGTGCAGAATGACTCAGAATATTATATTAATGTGTTTTTATCACTAACAAATACATGAAAAAGCATTTTAATGTTGTAGTTTGTCAATGTGGAGCCAATTTTAAATACTCTGTATATTACTGTGTAGATTAGTATATAATGTAACTAAAGCTGTTAATACATGTACTGCAGTAGAAGTAGAAAGTAGCACAGAATAGAAATACTCAAGGAAAGTACAAGTATGTCACTTACGTACAGTACTAATGTACTTACTTTCCACCGCTGTAGATAAAATAATTCTTTCGTATGTCAGCTGATGAAACAGAAAAACTGCGTTCATGTTTTCTTTAACGTTTCAGAAGCGTCTGTTCTTCAGCAGCCACATTGATATTTTTCATGTTTTACAAGCTTTAATACACGTTTGCAGCTCATTTAGACGAAAACAGGTGCTTTTTGTTCCAGCAGCAGACATCAAATAACTCAACGACATGGAAGTGTTTGAGAAACCTTTAAGACGCCAGGATTGTTGTTGGTTTCTGTTGAATCCACACACATGAATTCAGTTAGGTTTAACATGTATTAAAAGTGTGTGCGTGTGTGCGTGCGTGCGTGCGTGCGTGTGTGCGTGTGTGCACCTCTCTCTCAGAGTCGGTTGGCTGCTCAGGAAGCTCAGCTGCTGCTCCAGACGACAAACTCTGAAGGCCAGATAGCAGGAGGACAGGACCAACAGGAAGACACTGAGGGACACACACACACACACATATATCATATCTATAAATATGCACCAATACTTCCTCTGACAGCCTTTGGTGCAGTCTGACACTGAAGCTACAGGAGGCTGAACCTGATGAAGTGATGTAATATTAGGATAATAGGAGCTGAAGTGTTCTTTATCAAACTGCACAGCAGCCTGGAAGAACAGTCAGCATATATAACAATAGTCTCACCTTCTGCTCAGGGCTTTTAGTTTTATGTTTCCACGTCTGTTCCTGATATTCCTGAAGCTGCCAACAGTTTTCATTCAGAGACTATTTCTGCAGTAGAAAGTAGTTTCAATGAAGAGTGTTGACAGTGAGGTCTGTGGATTATTCTGAGTAACACTGACACGGCTTCTTTAAAGACATGCTGCTGTAATGCTTTACTGATCTGTTTTTACCTGATTATTTCATGGAGTGATCTTTGTCTAGTGTCCTCATAATTATAAATGACAGAGTCTGCAGCCATGCTGGCAGCTCTGTGTGGCAGTTTAAAAAAGTCTGAAACTGTTTCTGATTTCCAGAGAGATTTCCTTGAATTTAATTTACTCCTCAGTAAACATTAGCAATCATTAGTGCAGAATTTCTTGCCTCTTTCCAGTAAATTATTAAGAATTAATGCACTTGTAAAAAAAAAGCAGCACAAACAAAACTTGATTCCCCTGTTTTATCAGGAAGGATGCAGAAATCAGAGACAAATAAAACCAAAACTATCTGCATGGAGAGATCCAACTAAAGCAGAGGAAAGGGAGAAAATAAAAAAATATTTTTTTTATTTATTTATTTATTTTCTGCAGTGCTGTTCTGTATTATTGTATGTGGCCTGATGAACACGCTGCTATACAGAACATCAACCAGCAGGTGGCAGCACAGATCACGATTACATATGTTTCAGTTCACAGTTCTGAGACAAAACTGGAAAATACAGAGGGCTTTAAACACACCTCAGACTCTACTAACACTGATGCTAATAATAGGAGTTTATTTGGGCCTTTTTTGGTCATTTTTGTCTGTTTCATCCTGGATGTTTTTGAAATGATACATTTATTTGTTTTAAGTAATTTTATGGAGCCCCTGTGCACAGTAAACTATATTTAAGGTCTTGAGTGCAGATTTAGGGGGAAAATAACACTTCAGGGGTCTGTAGTTTATCAACTATTTGGTTTTCTGAAGTTTACTGGAGGTTAGCGTTTTTTATTTCTGAATATATTTTTGTGTGTATTTAGTTGTGTTTGTGTGCTGTGGGACTCACAGCAGGATGAAGAGTTTCAGCAGCTGGTACTCCATGTGACCCAGTTCAGGTACTGGTTCTGTGAGCAGGATCTTCTCTGTTTCCAGACTGCTGTCTACACACAAGGAAACATGACTTACTCTGCATGTTAAGTATCTCAGCGTCTCACTGTCTGAAACTCCTGTGGCTGCTGATTGACAGACGGACGGGCCTACCGGTGAGCGTGTGTGTGCTGAAGGGCGTGTCAGCGGTGAGGCCGGGGGAGGAGTTTCCCAGCAGGTCGGGGAGGGACGAGGAGACGGCGGGCAGCGAGGGCTTCCTCCTCCACTTCAACACCTCTGGAAACTCATCCTGACAGAGACAAGAAGAGAAAAGACAGAAAAACGTTCAATCAAAGTGTTTTTTCTTCTTGTCAATAAGTAAATGTGTTGACCAGGTTCTGTGTGTATCACAGCCTGATGTATAAAAACTATTAAACACATCAGTGAGCCTTCATCACCATCAACACACACACTGGAGTTTATTCACACCGTCCTGCTGCCCCAAATACTCACTAGAGCGCCACGTGTGGATTCATCCGCCGCTGAAAATAGTCCCCAACAAAGTCACTATCTCCTCCTGTTTGTTTGATTAAAAACTACAGTGAGCAGCTGTTTTACATGAAACTATATATTTGTGTTTTTAAAATTTACATCTTCAGCAGGAACCAATGTGCTTTGATGGTTTCTGTCTCTTCACGTGAGATTTAATGATAATAGGAAAAATAAATGACACCAGACTCGTGTTTCAAACTGAGTGAAAACAGAAACATCCAACACTGGAGGCCAAACAGTGACACAGTGATTGTCATGTGTTTCAACTCATAGTTACAGTATTTCAGACAGAACCTAAAGGGAGCATGAAGGTGTCACAGGGTCACTGCAGGACGAAAACAACAGCTTCTGGTATTCCACTAAGCCTGTTTCCCTGGTTGACTCATATCTCATACAGCAGGAGTCACTCTGCTCCTGGATGGTTTTAAAATCCTCTGGTGGGTTTTTATATTTCCCACATTTCTGTATTAGTCAGCATGTGTGTGCAGTTCAGGGCTGGGTATCCAATATTAATACTTTTATGGTGTAAAAGAAAAATATATCCGCAAGCATGAAGAATCAAAAGCTGTTGAGGATAATCAATTAATCTGTCCACAATTTTTTCAATTAATCATTTTGTCTAGAAAATGAAATGAATAGAAAATTGTTTTTTTCCGACCAACAGTCCAAAATATTCAGTTTATTGATTATTATTGTGTGACAGAGACGAGCAGCAGATCCTCACATGAGATGCTTAAACCATCAAATGTTTGGAGTTTCTGCTTTAAAAAATGACGATCAATCAATTATCAAAATAGATGCATAACAATCGACTAATCGATGAATCAACTTTCAGCTTCGCTGTTACATAAGAAAAGTTGGCATCAGATGACCGTTTCTGATTTAAATCATAATTATGCCAAATTAATTTTAGACTTTATTTTATTTAGCTAAAGTTCGACAGCGTGTGCTTAGACAACATGCAACTTTTAAAAAACTTTTATTAAGTGAAAAAGAGTTTTGTAGAAAAATTTGTTCCTGTTTGTCAAAGTGAGGTATTAAATAAAGTACTGATATCGGACTGAAGCTCAGGAAGTGAATTAACACTAGTAAACTCAGCTCAACATGTGTCCCATGTGTTGCCTGGCTGCTGTGACCTCTGACCACTAAGAGCAAATTCTCCACAGACCAGAGTGCCGTGAACTCACGAGACACGTGGACAGAAGTTCTGCTTCTCCGGCTGAACAGGAGCCGACGTACACGAGACCTTTATTCTGTAAAATCACTTCCTGGCTGCAGCTACTCACATGTGAAGATTTGCTGCTTTTCCTTTGAATGATGTTAATAATGTTAATGATGTTAATGTTGTTAATGATGTTGAGGTTTGGACTGTTGGCTGGACACAACAAGCATTGTGAAGGTGTCACTTTTTACGATTACCCATAACCCCCTTCTCTACGTGCAATTCCAGCTTTTGAGTCACTATTTCTTCTCCCACAGCGTGTAAGCGCGCTGCTCTTTAGAGGTTGTATAAACGTAATCTGATGTAAGAAACTGTCTATAAATGCAGTTTGATGTGAAAGTAACGTTACCATAGACAGAGAGCTGGGCTCCTCCAGGTACTGCTTCAGACTCAGACTCTTCCCGTTCACCTACAAACAGACGAACAGTCAGACAGGAGGTCGGGATGAAACTGGAATATATGCTCTTATATAGAAAAACAGGTCTTATTGACCTCTGTTTGTGCCAGGTGAATCAGGTGTTGGTTGACAGTTACTTGATTTTTAATACTGAACACACTGATGATCCACAAACCTGCAGGTGCGTGCAGATCCTCCTGAGGACGTCGTAGACACTGTCTCTGGACAGCAGGGACACGAACACATACTGCAGAGAGACAGACAGGCAGAGACCAGCTTATAAACTGAACGAAACTGTTGAAAAGCACCTGTATGTGTAATAACGTGGTATCTGTGGTGTGTACTAGTCCCGTGTGGTACCTTCTGCCCGGTGTCCATGGTGATAGCCAGGCCGTTGGGCACCAGGCCGGCCGTCTTGTGTTTCTTCACCAGCCGAACCGACACCACGGGTATACAGACCTGCACATCCAGAAAAGAAAGATAATAAACTTCAACATTTTGGTGTGAAAGTCAGAGCAAACAACTTCCTGTCACCTCTGCTGCTGGACGGCTCCTGAGCAAAGCACCTGGTCACCTGCCGTCCAGTCAACAGACTGAGGCTGAACGAGGAAACAGCATCACATGAGCTTCATTTTCTCCTTATTGACAGGTGCTGATACTGAGGTGACCTTTGACCATGTCTGTACATGTTGGTCATTTATCATTTCTCCTCACTGGACAAATGTTCCTGTAGTGCTGATGAGTCCCGAGGCTTGACTCCTCATCTCCATCTGCCATTATTTTTTCTAAAAACTGGAAGTGCCAGAAAACAAGGCTTCTAAGAGGGTGTTTTATTATTTCTGTCAACGTATACGTGACAAAATGGGAAGGTTAGATATCTTCTTACACATGTACGCAGCTCTATGTCAAGTACGTCACCCTAGATTGTCATGTTGCACTGAAAAGATGTGCTCTGAGAAAGAAAAGAAAAAAGAAGGGGAAATTGCTTATCAGTAAAACCCACAAAGAGGCTGATGAATCTGATAATGCTGAGTTTTTTATTTGTTGGAGAAAGATAAATCCTCTGGTAGAAGCGATCAAAATCATATGGAGGAACTCTGATACAGTCTGTCTTTTTCTCTCGCCTCATGAATCTGGTGGTTCACGTGTAATGTGTAAATATATATATATATTGTATATGTAATGTAAATTAAAACTAAAACAGAGCTTTTTACTTGGCTTGGCTAATTAATAATAATAATTAAACTAAATGAAACTAAAACGGAGAGAGTAAACTAATGTAAAATAGAACTTAACTAAATTGATTAACTGTTATTAAAAGTTACCTGCTGCAGGTTAAAACAACTAAACTCTCACTAAACTAAAAGAACACAGCAGAGCTAAACCTTGCTAATACGCTAAAAGAGCTAAATTTAGCTAATACACTAAACACACAAATTAAACTGAACTAAAATAAAAATACACAATTAAAACAGAGTTAGTAAACTCATGTAAAATAGAACTTAACTAAATTGAGATGTAAAACTGTATGTTAAGTTACCTGCTGCGGGTTAAAACAACTGTCACTAAACTAAAAGAAAATAGCAAAACTATTAACGTTGGTAATATGCTAAAAGAGCTAAACTTAGCTAACATGCTAAACACACAAATTAACCCAAAAAACAACTAAACTAAGATAAAAAATACACAACTAAGACAGAGTGAAGCTCAACTAAGCTAAACTAAACTAAAACAGAACTGCAGCACAATTCAACATTATGGTGTGTTCCCACCAAAAGCGATTCGCCTCGCTTTACTTGCTCGAGTTTTACCGCTGGATCATTTGGTTTTAATTCAATTCAGTTTTATTTATATAGCGCCATATCATAACAAAGTTATCTCAGGGCACTTTTTCGAATAGAGCAAGTCTAGACCGACTCTTTGGTTTTATTTAAACCAAACCCGTTATTAACCGTTTTGCACTTCTCTTTTGGGAAAAAATAACGGAGGGCCAACAACGTTTATATCTTTTCGTTACCATGGCCGAAATAACTAAAATTGCTGCATTGCACCTGTTGTGGAAGTCTCAGATACGTCGGAAAACTAAACGCCGTAGTGTTTCGGTTCATAACGTCATCCGGAGGCGCACACAGCTTGGTGAATTTCACCGCCTTCTCCAGGAACTGCGTCTGGATGACAACCGCTGCCAGGGCTACTTGAGGCTGACCAGAGCCCAGTTTGATGACCTGTTAGCTAGGATCGGTGCCAGGATTTCTCGGATGGACACAAACTACAGGTGTTTGTCTCACCTGCGGAGCACCTGTCCATCTGTCTCCGGTGAGTGGCAGCTTCATATGGCTTACTACAGCGGTATGAACCCAAAATAAACAGATTTTGCTGTGATTTAATTGCAATAAACATATCAAAAGAATGCCGAAATAACTGCATCATGATGCCAAATTGTAAAAAACCTGAACTGATGCTTTGTCAGGTCTGTCCACAAGACAACAAGCAAACTACTTTTAAAATGCTTGTTTTCTCAATGGAGTTCAGATTGATCAGAGCTATGCTATGGTAACATAGCTGCTCTATCACACACTCAAAATAACGTAATCTAAATCAGGCATAAATTCGGCAGCGACGTTATTGTATATACACATATATATCTCCATACTGTGTAACTTAAACTCAAATTAATTTATGTTTATTATTGATGACAGCAGCTGTGCAGCCATATGTTTTATGTAGACACCCACAGTGTGTTCACTACAGCTCAGTTAAGTTAAATGTTTTCTATGCCACTGGTGACTCATTCAGGACGATTGGCTTTCGCGACACAGGTCACGCAAATATATCGCCCGAGTTGAAATTTTTCAACTCACACGAATAGGCGGAAGACGCAAATTTCGTCTATTCGCACCGCAGAAGCCACGTCATTAGCGCCGCCTGATTCGAATTTGCGTCTATTTGCGTCTTTGTATTGACTTTGTATGTAATATCACCGCCAGAAACGCTCAATTCGCTTTTGGTGGGAACACACCATTAGTCCCACTACAGTGACCTTTGACCTGCAGATTTTACTTCCACACTTAAGCTGGATGGACAGACACAACCAGGTGGCTAATTTTGCAGGTAAGACCTCTTCATCTGCTGCTCTCCATCATCACGTGTGTGATGTTTGAGTATATCTGAGTTCACAATGTGTTCTTCTCATTGACTTTATCTTCTGTTTCAGTCATTGATCCGCTCATTCAGTAAATTCCACCTGTTAAAGACAAACTGTCATTTCTGTGCTGCTACAAGTTGTTTGACGTTGGTTATACTGGAATTCAAACTCAGAAGAAGCTGGAGGTAACAGGTTTAGTTTGGATGGAAGACCAACACAACGAAGACGAAATGTGTTTTTAAATTCACCCGCCTCAGTGTGGACACGGCCTTAAAGGGACGGGTGGTGGAGATGGACCGACAGCTTCTGCACTCACCTTAATGTCTTTGCCAAACAGGTTTGCGTAGAAACACAGCCAGTTCCTGGAGATGTAGAGTCGTCCCTGCAGCAGGATGTCTCTCAACAACGCACACGAATACACTACAGAAGAAGAAGAAGAAGAAGAGGGCAGGGAGACAGGAAGAGAGAAACAGTCAACTTTTACTGCATCTCTGTTTTCATCAAGAGCTGGAAACAAATAAAATAAAATAAAATAAAATGGTTTCAATGGAAACAACATACAGCACATATGAGCTAACCTGGGTCGAACTGGAGTATGGACTGAGTTAGAAAGATGATAGTGCAGCTGTGGTGAAGTAGTTCAATCTACATAATGATTTCACCTCTTAGAAAGTAATCAATAAAGCAACACATATCCTCTGGGATGGATAGCTCTCTCCATCAATGTCACATCTTTAGGAGTAAAACCAGGACCAGGTTTGGCTGTAAATAAATACAATCTTAACATGTTATGTCCCACGTACCTTTCATCAGGATCTCCTCTTTGGGGACGGTCTGGAACAGTTTGTGGTACTGAGAGTTGTACTTGCTGACAGTCTGTGGAGGCAGAATCAATCACAAATAATCACACACGGATACATCTGTTTATGTTTCTGTAATTAATAATTATGTAATTTGGTGTCACTTCAGTGCTGCACTGGGGGATATGGTTGAATCAAGGCCTCTTACCATCACTAATGGGATGCCACAGGGGTCTATTCTTGGCCCATTACTATTTAAATTATACATAAATAACATTCTTACTAATCAGTGCTTGAATGTCCGTTTTTATGCAGATGATACACTTTTATATACCATTGTCTAATTCTTCTTCAGTCTGCCTTTGATGCTTTCCAATTATCACCTCTTAATATAACCTCTCATAGACTTGTTTTAAACACAGATAAGACCGAGTACAACCAGTGTCTCTGAATATCCTGCCATTAAAACTTTAAATGTTACCTGTATCACTTTCACAAGTTTTGCATTTGGTTCAGCAGTTTCATTCAAGACTCATATTCAACATTTGAGTCAAAAATTAAAAATCAGACAAGCTTCCTGTGTAGAATAAAAGCCTGTATATCTATCATTCAGTCAACTTTAATGTTACCAAGACATTCTGTCAATAATGAGAAATTTGTCTATCATTAGATTTGATTCAACTTCATTGTCATTGCACAGAGTACAGGTACTGAGACAACAAAATACAGTTCAGCATCTAACCAGAAGTATAAAGTGCGGTAATGTACATATGTAAAGAGGTAATACAGTATATAAATAACAGTAAGGGGTAGATATGAACACACTAAGATATATACAGGTCTCAGTCTCACAACCTGATTAAATTATCAATATACTGTATATCACAATGTGGTGGATATCTGGAAGCTTTTCTATACACTATTTTCTGGAATATTCTGCCTGAGTATTGTTTTGGTTCCTAATATGTAGGTCAGATGTTACCCCCCCCATACACCTGTGAGTCTTTATTCTCTGTTAGATGGTGACTTCCTGCCTTCCTGTTCCTGTCTGAAACAACAAAGACTAAAACAACAGCAGCAGCTCGACGCCGTCTGAAGCTTCTGAGGTCGATTTCAACATTTGGGTCAAACCAGAAACTCTGACACTAAAGACGTTTCGTAAAAGATCTTTCTGGAGTTTCAACTTGTGCTTTGTGAGATCAGGAGCCCAGTTTGATGCATTATATCAAAGACTAAGTTCACATCCAAATGAACTGGACCCAATATGATCTGCACATACTGGGTCCAGTCCACACTGCACAGCGCCTGAAGGGAACATGAAGGGAACATCATCCTCTACCTGTAAAGTTCATCATTTTCTAGCCTTTTAAGACTAAATGTGAAATAACACAGAAAATCAAGGCTGCAACGATTAGTTGATTAATCGATTAGTCGATCCAAAGAAAATTGATTGCAAACTATTTTGATAATCGATTAATCATTTCAGTCATTTTTCAAGCAGAAAAGTCAAACATTTGCTGCTTCCAGCTTCTTACATGTGAGAATTTGCTGCTTTTCTTTGTCATTTCTGACAGTAAATGAAGAGTTTTGGGTTTTGGACAAAAGAATAAATTTGAAGACGTCACTTTGGTTTGTGGGAAACTGTGATGAGCATTTTTCACAATTTCTTGACATTTTATGGACTAAACGATTAATTGTGAAAATAATCTGCTGATTAATCGATAATGACAATAATCGTTAGTTGCAGCTCTAAACAAGTCCAAAATGTTTTGTACGAAAATAAGAGACTTGTGCAAAAAGGCTGTAAAGTTCAATGTTTTGGGAAATGTGCTTGTCAGATGATCAGGTTGATGCCACTCTCATGTTAGTACTCTGGCTGTATATGAAGCTATTAGAATATCTTATTTAATTTTATCTAACAGACACAGTGCTGCTCTCTGGTCTCACCACAGAAAACACTGAGCTTTCTGTAGAATAAATAGGAAGTTACTTTTTTTTTTTTACCACCACCTGTAAATCCCATCTGTGCTATGTTTACGCCTTCACAGGTGGAGAATTTTATAATACGTCTCCTCCTGATAATTCATCTGCAGGAAGGAGAGAGACCCTGCAAACACGACTGCAGCCTGGTTAATGTTAACGTCTGATGGTAGACTGTAACTCTCTGTCTGCTCCCACACACACACACACACACCCCCCCTGACGTGTTCCCATGGAGACGAGACAGACGCCGGAAACTTCTGCAGAGCCTTAAAAAAGATTTGAAAGGCCTCCTGCTGGCCTGCCGTCATCTCTGGGCTTCAGAAAACAACCACAGAGCTGTGTGTGTGTGTGTGTGTGTTATATCGGCCACATGCATCAGTAGGTGTGGTGTGAGAGCAGCAGTGTTGACATGTGGTCATGTTTGGGTCAGTTCACATTGTGTTGCTGAGTGAAGGACTCACTGATCCTCTGTAACACTTCTTCACGTCTTCGTAGGACAGGTCGTCGATCAGCTGTAGCCTGCAGGACACATCACATCACATCACATCAGACTCTGTCACAACAGACCAAAAATACAGTTTCTGAAGTGGCTCACTGGAGCAGCAGAGAGCAGTGAAGATCAGTGCTGAGTATCAAGAACTCTGATTAAGATAAACTTCATTTTCTAACACAAAGCGATGGAAATGTATCTTTGAAGTGGCTCAGAAGAGACATTCTGGTAATAAAACGTCCAATAGAGAAAAAACATATTAGATTAGATTGCAAGAACCTGGGATGTTTCTCAACTGTGCACATCACTTCCTCAAAGAGAGGTTTGGACCTGCGGAGCTTGCAGAGTGTTTACAACATGGCAGCGCTCAGAGAGTGTCGGACGAGACGCCGAGCTCCACAGAAGACAGAAGTGATGCAGCAGCATCGTTGAGTGCAGGGAGGAGGAAGTTTAAAGCCTTCTCCACATGACCTTTCAATCATGTTTCACTTCATTTTCTCAGCCTGGCGAGGTGCTCATGTTTTGTTCTGCCCTGTCGGTACCACAGAGTGACACATTTGTCCCGTCAACATCATTTTCAGTCGACGCAGCAGCTCTGGTGCTAAACCTTTTTATTCAGTTTGACCTTCTTTTTTTTACCTGTTCTACCCTGTTTTGTTTGTTTTTTTTGGCCTAAAGAAGTAAAAAAAAAGTGGAATCTGCCTAGAAAATACAAGAATATGTTATTTCCTTTCTTAATTATAGAAAGTAATTTCCCCTCTCCTGAGGTCGATTCAAGAAAAAAAAAAACGAGTCTCAAGCGTGTTAATCGTCTGTAAAACATCAGCGTGGAGAGCTGCTCATGTTTCCTCACATAGCTTTTGGTTTAACAAATCCTTAGATGCCTGGTCTTATTTGTGCCAGATTTCACGGAGGATTGGTCATGTAAATGGAGTCATGACAGGAGGACGCAAATCTACAAGAAGTTCATGCAAAAAGAAAAACACAGAACACATTACAGAGAGGATCAGCAGCAGGTCAAATATCTCAGTCTGCACCATCATTATTATTATTATTGATCATGTAAATGTGAAGAAAGTGAACTGGAAATGAAATTAAAATTCCCATCAGCCACTTTGGTTTTAGTTTGGTACACTGGAGCCGGGAGTTCAGTGTGTGTGTGAGAGAGAAAGGAGTGATTGTCCACAGGAGCTACTGACACACACACACACACACACACACAGATAAAAGAAGTAATTATGCAAACTGCTTCAGCCTGAATGGGAAACTGGAGCAGAGAAAGAGGTCGTGTTCACACTCAGACAGACGGAGCTGAAAACTCTGGTTTATATGTGAAACAGCACTGAACTGAACGTTTTCTAAAAGGTGCAGCCATCATGTGTTCAGCAGTGAGGCTGTACAGACAAATCCTGATGATCTACATTTCATCAAACCCTCAGTTTTGATGCCGTTTATGGCGGCAGCTTGTATTTGCGTTCTGTAATTGCCTCTCTCTGTGGTAGTTTTCAGTGTTAATGGTCCTGCACGGGATGCAAATTAGCTTCAAATGCACAAAGGATTCATAGGAAACGAACATGCTCGTCCTGGATATAATGCAGGAGACAACATTCAGCAGGAGTTCAGTATTACAGTGTCGGACAACGCTGTCGACTGTCTCCTTGGACTTTAAGAATTACACTTCAGTTGATGGTGATCAAAATGTCAGGCGGATGTAAACAGAAAACCTGCAGGAGCTGTTGTGGCAAGCTAACTGTTAACTCGCTAGCCGGCCTGACCGGGCTACCTGCTAGTCCTTCAC
>SEMN01001211.1:0-85318 GCA_005408345.1 Macquaria australasica | reverse complement strand
CAACAGTGTTCTGTGTGCTCATGACCTTGTGAGTTCATTCTTCCAGGAACGACTTGTAAGAATGTTCTCCCCAAGAACACAAGTCCATTCTTTGCATTCTTTAGTTCCAGTATCCTCTGGACCTGGAACTAAATTAATATTAGAATCATGACTTTCTTATAATAAAAGACAAACATTAATCCTGAATACATTTTATATTTAATACTGTTTGTTTATTATTTTCAGTATTTTCTTCTGTTTTGTGTTGTTTATCAGACCCCCAAATTTATTTTTTGTATAATTCTATATAATTAATTTAACAGGTTACTTTACAATGACAAAGACAAACAGACTTTTAGATATCTGTGCCTTTACTGTAGCCTACAATCGCCTAAAGTGCATAGTGTTACATCCAAAAATGATGTAGCACTGGTGGCATTTTGAATTAGTGAAAAAAAATACACAGTATTAATCTAGAAAACTTACATGATGATAAAAATTGGTCACAAAGCTTGTGATAAATATGGGCTGGTACACACTTGCCATTCTGTTTGCAATGTGCCCATGGATGTACAGACAACTCTCACTGGATTACTTTGCTACTGAAGAAAACTTAAAACCTAATGACTCTCAGGCAAGTTCTGAAGAGTCTCTTTTCTATGATTTCTAAGCGGATTTATGGACATTTATTCATGATTGACATTGGAGATAATGATATTCTCGGGAAGTGTAGTCGCACTGAATGATAACAGTATGTGTGAGTTATGATGGCTCCGAGAGGCAATATGATTTCTGACTCAAATTCACCTCATGCAGTATCTTTGCCTCCCCTGCAACTCTCCGCCCCCTCCTTCACCCTGTTGTCACCCTCTTAAGTGAGCCCTCTGTAAACTAGCTATATTAGGGAATGCTGAAGGGGCGGTTGGTTGTGTGACGCAGGAACAAGCACAGGCGTCAAAAATAGATGGAATAATAATATCTATAATAACAATAACAAGAGGTGGTTAGGCGTTAGTGATAGGTGAAAGGTCACAATCTTCCAAAACAACAAAAACACTGAAATTCACTTCTTGTTGTGTCTTCATTGTTTTTATTATTGTCTCACCAGGGCAGGAAATTTGTTTTTGTTTTACCAATGATGATAATATAGTCAACCTATTTTAGAAAGAAAGCAGGTATTGACTGAATGGTAGTCAGTGTAGACTAATATTATTTTTAACATGTTTACAGAGAGCTTCAGCTGGAATGACGCAATGAGTAAACGCAGACAGCAGTGCAACAACAGGCCGTCAGGTTACACAGCCAGAAAGTTTCCACACACACAGAGCATTAGCTGATAGAGAATGTTCCTCTCTAGGAAAACACATGCGAGGAACATACACAACACACAGCTGCCACTGTCTGTCACACACAAGAGAGGTGGAGAACAAAAAGCTGGTGCTGTTTACGACTGGTTTCGTTTCGTTGGGTATGAAAATGCCGGAGTAGAAAAATGTACAGTGTGGATGTATCCTAACTGAAACCAGTACTTCCGGGTTTTGTTCCAGAAGTAAGAAAACCTCAATCAAATCCCATTAACATTAGTACAACACTAATAACTAAAAGCACAGCCTTGGAATAGAGCCTTTCTCAACAGTATGTTGTGTGGCTTGCTTCATATGTTTAGATAAGGACGGTAGAAAGTAAACCCCAGGAACAGCTTCATTTCTGTCAGAAAGGCCAATGAAAGAAATGTTGAATGAGAGATTGCAGTGAAGTGAAACAGAGGCTAGCCCGGACATGACGTCATGATTTCGGCTCTCTATTAACAGTTACATAGAATGTTGTATTGGCAACACAGCCTCAGACAACTAGTGTAATGACTAGGTTTGGTTCACAGTAAACATCACAGAAAAATGTAATTAACTTATGAACAACAGTCACACACCAGCTGTAATAAAATGAGTATCTACAGATAATGCTCAAACAAGGGCCTTTGGAGGACTGATAGAAGATGCATATCAATATTTTCTTGGTCGTAAATGTGACAAAACAGCTGATGTAACAATATCAGTTAAGGCCAGAAAGTGGCACAATGAAGGACATCTATGTGTCCTTGCAAAATAGGCAGTGCTAGAAGATTGGTGACTTAGGGATTACTCTTGGGGCTAGCTGGTGAACTACTGTAGCTGGCTACTGTAACTAACAGCTAACAAGCTAGCCAGATGTGCTAGCTTGCCTGTGTGAACACGCCTAATTTGATTTGGTTTGGACTATACTGCTGAACAATTGTTCATTTAAATAGTAGGAAAAATGACACTTATTCAAGGGCGTAATTTCCACTCATTTTCAGATACAAATGGCTCTCTTTCTTAGATTTATAATGAAAGTGTTGATATAATTGTGGTTTTAGATTAGAACATGCAGGTTATTGAGAAATCACTATGATCTGTTAATGTAATAATCACAATTTAATGTTCATAATGAAGATTACCTCTGCTTATTTATAATATACAACAAAATAAAAGTTTGTACAAGACATCTACCTCATTTAACTACAATCATATGATAGCAATCAGCCAATCATATTAACACTGATCATGGTTTCAACTCTTTACTCATTTTGCCTTTATTTCAAAATAAGAGCACACTGTTATTCAAAATAAATTCATGCGGGTTCAACAAATCAATCCTCAAACAAATTAGTGAATTAGATGAGAATAAACAGGATTGTTTTAGCCTGATAACAGCATGTTTAGTGTGTATTTTGTACAGCCTTCCGGGGTGCTGCAGCTGTGGACGGGTGGCTGTTAGGAGACAATGGTTATTCATTACGCATGTGGCTTATTACACCATACATTATGCCAATAACCCAGCAGCAACATAGATTCAATAACGCGTTGTCATGGGCTAGAACTGTGATTGAGCGAGAATTTGGTATGCTCAAAACGTGCACAAGTGGCACATTACAATAGAGTCATCAGAAAGTCACTGTGTCATGTATTATTATGTATTAAAGATTTTATCATTTACTTAGGTCAACAGAAAAGCAAAGAAGACAAACAAAATACCATAACGCAACAAAAATGGGGCATACAAATATGTTATGAACTGGAAATTATAATAAATTAAGGAGAGTCTATTTATTGCATTTATTTGCTTCTCTTTCGCAGATGAGGCGGCAAACAATGAGTGGGTGGAGCACTCGTGGATGGCATCACAGGTCCTCAAGCCGGGAGGTGCTGGAGTGGACAGCGGTAGCGAGTATCTCCAGACTGCTACAAACTGAGATACTTGTCCCACATCAATTCAATTCAGTTTTATTTATATAGCGCCATATCATAACAAAGTTATCTCAGGGCACTTTTTCGAATAGAGCAGGTCTAGACCGACTCTTTATATTTATAGAGACCCAACAGTTCCCACCATGAGCAAGCACTATGCGACAGTGGCAAGGAAAAACTCCCTTTTAACAGGTAGAAACCTCGAGCAGAACTAGGCTCAAGGTGGGCGGTCATCTGCCTCGACCGGTTGGGTTGAAGGGGGAAGGGGGGAGCGGGAGAGAGAGAGCAGGAGGAAAGAGAACATACAGCAGCTCAATACAGCATAGATATGGTAATGGCATTGATGTTAACACCAACAGAAACAACACTAAGAGCAACATTATAATAGCAATACTAATAACAGCAACACCAGCAATAGCATCAGCGGGTGCAGAGCAGGAGCACGGGGGCAGCAGGCGGCAGCAACCACAGACCCAGACCCCACAGCTCCGGAGGCAGAAACACCTGCAGAAAGCAACAGAAGGGGAGAGAGAGAGAGAGAGAGGAGAGAAAGCACACAACTACGGGAAGAAGTTGAATTAATAACAAGCATTGATGGGATATGAGGCCGTACAGATGGAGAGGAAGAGGAGGAGAGAGGAGCTCAGTGCATCATAGGAAGTCTCCCAGCAGTCTAGGCCTATAGCAGCATAACTAAGGGGGGGCTCAGGGGTCACCCGAGTCAGCCCTACTATAAGCTTTATCAAAGAGGAAAGTCTTAAGCCTACTCTTAAATGTGAGGAGGTTGTCCGCCTCCCGTACACAAACTGGGATCTGGTTCCACAGGAGAGGAGCTTGATAGCTGAAGGCTCTGGCTCCCATTCTACTTTTAGAGACTCTAGGAACCACAAGGAACCCTGCATTCTGGGAGCGCAGTGCTCTAGTGGGGTAATAGGGTACTATGAGCTCTTTAAGATATGATGGTGCCTGACCATTTAGGGCTTTGAAGGTGAGGAGAAGGATTTTAAATTCTATTCTGGATTTTACAGGGAGCCAGTGTAGAGAAGCTAATATTGGAGAAATATGTCTCTTTTTCTGGTTCTTGTCAGTAAACGTGCCGCAGCATTCTGAATCAGCTGGAGAGTCTTAAGGGATTTATTGGGGCAGCCTGATAATAGAGAGTTGCAATAGTCCAGCCTAGACGTAACAAATGCATGGACTAGTTTTTCTGCATCTTTTTGAGATAGGATGTGCCTGATTTTTGCAATGTTACGTAAATGAAAAAAGGCAGTTCTTGAAGTTTGTTTTATGTGGGAGTTAAAGGACATATCCTGATCAAAGATAACTCCAAGATTCCTTACGGTTTCGCTGGAGGCCAGGGCAATGCCATCTAGAGAAACTATATCTTTAGATAATGTGTTTCGAAGGTGTTCGGGCCAAGTACAATAACTTCGGTTTTGTCTGAGTTTAACATCAGAAAATTGCAGGTCATCCAGGTTTTTATGTCCTTAAGGCATGCTTGAAGTTTAGCTAATTGATTGGTTTCATCTGGCTTGATCGATAAATATAATTGGGTATCATCTGCATAACAATGAAAATTTATGGAGTGCTTCCTAATAATATTGCCTAAAGGAAGCATATATAAGGTAAATAGAATTGGTCCAAGCACAGAACCTTGTGGAACTCCGTGACTAACTTTGGCGTGCATAGAGGATTCATCATTAACGTGTACAAACTGATATCGATCTGATAAATAGGATTTAAACCAGCTTAGTGCAGTACCTTTAATGCCAATTAAATGTTCTAGTCTCTGTAATAGAATGTGATGGTCAATGGTATCGAATGCAGCACTAAGATCTAGTAAGACAAGTACAGAGACAAGTCCTTTTGTCTGATGCAATTAGAAGGTCATTTGTAACTTTCACCAGTGCTGTCTCTGTGCTATGATGCACTCTAAATCCTGACTGAAAATCCTCAAACAGCTTGTTGTTGTGTAGAAAGTCACACAACTGATTGGCGACTGCTTTCTCAAGGATCTTAGAGAGAAAAGGAGGGTTAGATATAGGTCTATAATTTGACAAAATCCCTGGATCAAGAGTGGGCTTTTAAGAAGAGGCTTAATTACAGCTACTTTAAAGGACTGTGGCACATAGCCTTTAAATAAGGACAGATTGATCATATCTAGTACATAAGTGCTAACTAAGGGTAAAATTTCTTTAAGCAGCCTAGTTGGGACGGGGTCTAAGAGACACGTTGATGGCTTAGATGAAATCATGGAAGTTAGTTGATTACGGTTGATGGGAGAAAAGCAGTCTAAATGTACAGGTTTTACAGTTGTTTCTAAGGTTCTGTGTTTGAAGATAAGTCAGTACCAACTGAGGGCAGGAGGTGCTGAATTTTTTCTCTAATAGTTAGAATTTTATCTTTAAAGCTCATGAAGTCATTACTACTGAGGTCTATAGGAATACATGGCTCAACAGAGCTGTGACTCTCTGTCAGCCTGGCTACAGTGCTGAACAGAAACCTGGGGTTGTTCTTATTTTCCTCTATTAATGATGAGTAGTAGCTGCTCTGGCATTACGGAGGGCCTTCCTATAAATTTTAAGACTATCTTGCCAGGCTAAACGTGATTCTTCCAGATTGGTGGAACGCCATTTCCTTTCAAGTTTTCGCGATGTTTTTTTTAATTTGCGGGTTTGCGGGTTATACCATGGAGCTAACCTCCTCTGTTTTATTATCTTCTTTTTTAGAGGGGCGATAGAGTCGAGTGTTATTCGTAGTGAGCCTGCAGCACTATCAACAAGATGATCAATTTGGGAGGGACTAAAGTTAGCATAGGAGTCATCTGTTACATTGAGACATGGAACTGAATTTAATGCCGATGGAATCACTTCCTTAAATTTAGCTACAGCACTATCAGATAGACATCTAGTGTAGGAATGTTTGCCTAATGGCGTGTAGTCCAGTAATAGGAATTCAAAAGTTAATAAAAATGGTCTGATAAAAAAGAATTCTGTGGAAAGACTATTAGATGTTCAATTTCTATGCCATAGACAAGAACAAGGTCGAGGGTGTGGTTAAAACAGTGAGTGGGTTTATGTACACTCTGACAGAAGCCAATCGAATCTAATAATGAGATAAACGCAGCACTAAGGCTATCATTTTCTACATCCACATGAATATTAAAATCACCTACAATAATTATTTTATCCGTTTTAAGGACTAAACCTGATAAGAACTCTGAGAATTCAGATAAAAATTCAGAATACGGTCCAGGAGCTCGGTACACTATAACAAATAGAATTGGCTGTACTGTTTTCCAGGTTGGGTGTGAAAGGCTAAGAACAAGGCTTTCGAACGAGTTATAATTTAGTTTAGATTTAGGTTTGATTAATAGGCTTGAGTCGAAGATGGCTGCAACTCCACCTCCTCGGCCTGAGCCTCGAGGAATGTGAGTATTAATGTGACTGGGGGGAGTGGATTCATTTAGGCTAACATATTCACCTTGACACAGCCAGGTTTCAGTGAGACAAAATAAATCAATATTATGATCTGATATTAGATCGTTTACTAGAACAGCTTTAGATGACAGAGATCTGATGTTTAAGAGTCCACATTTAATTCTCCTATTTTGTTGTACTGTTGCAGTGGTGGTTTTACTTTTTATTAGGTTTTTATGTGTAACTCTTCTTCTGTTTAGTTTTGATTTAAATAATTTAAGTGGTCTGGGGGCAGACAACCTCTCTGTGGAGTTTAGGGTGGGTAGCTGCTCTAATGGAAGCGCAGAGAAGCGTGTAGGACTGCAGCTCTGCCTCCTGGTCTGGACCACAGACTGTATTAAGTCTATGGTCTGAACTCTGAGCTGTCATGGCTTTGGGCCACTAATAAATTCGGCCAGATTTCTAGATATGAGAGCGGCTCCATCCAAAGTGGGATGAATGCCATCTCTCCTAATCAGACCAGGTCTTCTCCAGAAAGTCCGCCAATTATCTACAAAGCCCACATCATTACCTGGACACCACCTCGACAACCAGCGGTTGAATGATGACATGCGGCTATACATGTCATCGCTAGTAAGATTAGGCAGGGGTCCAGAGAAAACTACGGAGTCCGACATTGTCTTTGCATATGTACACACCGACTCCACATTACCTTATTCACTTAACAGTGAATAAGGTAGGGATCTTTTAATGGCCAGTATAAACAGGAGGAATGATTACAGCAAGCAAACCTGTTTCAGTGTTCATATGGACACATGACTTTTGCTTTAATACAGACTCCAAAAATTGTGAACCTATCATTTACCATGGTAAAGAAACAGGGGGAACGGTAGATTGATTTATGCTTTTGAAAAGCAACAACAGAAGTAGGGGGCAACAAAGAGTGCTCTGAGTTTGACGTGCCCTGTGTCTTAATTCACGTTCTTCCGTACTTACACTTGCTATTTTAAGTGCATAAGTGCGTTCACGCTGACAATTATGGCAAAATGCAGTGCACTATGAGTCCCTGGATACGGAAGCCGAGAACAGCCATGCTTGCAATTATTTATTTAATGCCGTTATCTCGAGATCACGAGATAATCATCCCATTATCACGAGAAAACAAAAGGTCGTTTCCCCTTGTTAACTTACTTATGATGTTTATCGGAGATCAGGAGTGCCATGCCAGCATGCATAGATAAGATAAGATAAGATAAGATAAGCCTTTAATTGTCCCACAGCTGGGAAATTTTCAGCGTTACAACAGCCAGAAAAAATGTCATATATAGAAATACAATAATAAAATATAATAAAATACAATAAAAATAAATACAAAAATAGTTCTGTACACAGTTAAGACAGTAATAATAATAGTGTGACTGAGTGCATTTGTAAGTATTGCACATGTACATGAAAGTATTGCACAGCAACAGATGAAGTAAATAACATCATGAATAAAAAATATGTATTAAGATAATGCACAGCAGCAGATGAAGTAAAGTAGTGAACAGTCTGCTTATTGACAGTCAATGTAGATTACCGGGAGTTGTACTGATTATAGAGTCTGACAGCAGCAGGCAGGAAGGACCTACGGTACCTCTCCCTCAGACACCGAGGGTGGAGCAGCTGGTTGCTGAAGGAGCTGCCCAGTGCTGATAGAGTGACATGTAGGGGGTGGGAAGTGTTCTCCAGTAGTGATGATAGCTTGGCCACCATTCTCCTGCCACCCACCACATCCACTGGGTCCAGAGGGCATCCAAGGACAGAGCTGGCCTTCTTAATCAGTCTGTCCAGTCTCTTCCTATCCCTGGAAGAGATGCCACTGGCCCAACATGCCACCCCATACAATACGGCTGATGCCACCACAGAGTCATAGAAAGTCCTCAGGAGCGCCCCCTGCACTCCAAAAGACCTTAGTCTCCTGAGCAAAAAGAGACGGCTCTGTCCCTTCTTGAACAGAGCGTCCTTATTGTCTGACCAGTCCAGTTTGTTGTTCAAGTGAACACCCAGATACTTGTACGATCTCACAATCTCAATGTCCATTCCCTGGATGTTCACTGGTGTAGGTGGAGGGAGTTTGTGCCTGACGAAGTCCACCACGAGCTCTTTGGTTTTACCCGCATTGATCTGGAGGCGGTTCTGTTGACACCAACCCACAAAGCCCTGGGTCAGTTCTCTGTACTCCCTATCATCCCCGTTGGTGATGAGACCGACGATGGCAGAGTCGTCAGAGAACTTCTGCAGGTGACAGTTCGAAGTGTTATGGGTGAAGTCCACTGTGTAGAAGGTGAACAGGAAAGGCACCAGAATGGTTCCCTGTGGAGCCCCTGTGCTGCAGAGAAGTGTGTCAGACACACAGTCCTGTAACCTCACATACTGTGGCCGGTTTGTGAGGTAGTCCAGGATCCATGCTGCCAGGTGATGGTCCACCCCAGCGTGCTCCAACTTGTCCCCCAGAATCCTGGGCTGGATGGTGTTAAAAGCACTGGAGAAATCAAAAAACATGATCCTCACAGTGTTTCCAGCCTTTTAAGATAAGATAAGATAAGCCTTTATTGTCCCACAGCGGGGAAATTTTTAAAATGTTTAAAATTTTTCTAGGTGAGAGAGGGATGTGTGAAGTAGGTAAATGACAGCATCATCCACCCCAATGCGGGGTTGGTAGGCAAACTGCAGAGGGTCCATACATGGGCTCACCAGCGGACGCAAGTGGACAAGGACCAGTCTCTCCAGGGTCTTCATCAGATGAGAGGTCAATGCCACTGGCCTGTAGCCATTGAGGTCCTTGGGGTGAGGCGTCTTCGGCACAGGAACCAGACACGATGTTTTCCACAGTTTTGGCACCCTCCCCAGCTTCAGACTCAGGTTGAACAGGTGCTCAACAATCCCACACAGCTGGTCCGCACAGGACTTCAGAAGTCTGGAGCTGATGCCGTCTGGGCCCGCCGCCTTCCCTACCCTCATCTTCCTCAGTTCGTTTCTCACCTGAGATGTTGTGAGGAACAGCCCGGTTGAGCTTGTAGGGAGTAGGGGGGCTGAAAGGGAGGTGTTTGCGGGGCTGAAATGGGGAGATGGGCCCAGCCCCGACTGTGGTGTAGCTGTATGAAGTGGCTGTAACCTGAGGGCTGTGTGGAGTGGTGAGTGGTGAGATGAGGGAGCGGGGGGGCTGCAGGCAGGGAGGATAGATGGTGATGATGGTTGTAGGGGGGACAGGGCAGGGGGAGGGTTAGATGCCTGATCGAATCTGTTAAAGAATACGTTTAGGTCATTTGCCCACTTCTGATCCCCCACAGGCCGGGGCTTGGAGTCCATATGGCCCGAGATAGTTTTAAGGCCCCTCCAAACTCCTCTGGTGTTATTTTGCTGCAGCTGACTCTCCAACTTCATCCTGTAGCTGTTTTTCCCCTCCCTGATCCTCCTCCTCAGCTCTCGCTGGACACTCTTTAACTCCTCCTTGTTACCCGATACAAAAACTCTCTTTTTTTCCTTGAGGAGAGCCTTAATATCAGGAGTAATCCAGGGTTTATTGTTGGCGAAACAACGCACAGTCCTGGTGGGTATGGTATTTTCCACACTGAAGTTTATGTAATCTGTCAGACAGTCTGTGAGGTTGTCAATATCCTCCCCATGAGCATCACTAAAAATGTCCCATACAGTAGTATCAAAACAGTCCTTCAAGGCCTCCTCTGCTCCGTTAGACCACTTCTTCACTGTGCGTGGGACAGCAGGCAGCCTGCGCACAAGAGGTCTGTAGACAGGCCTGAGATGCACAAGGTTGTGATCAGATCTGCCCAGGGGGGGGGAGACTCAATGAGATGTATGCATCCTTGGTGTTGGCATAACACAAATCCAGTATTCTGTTGTCTCTGGTATGGCACGTAACATACTGAGTGAATGTGGGTAGAGAGGAGGACGGAGGGGCATGATTAAAATCACCAGAGATGAGGAGGAGGGCATTTGGGTGCTGTGTCTGCAGCCTGCTTACTGCTTACTTAGATGGCGTCTTGACAACTGTAGCAGCGGATTTAAGCTGTAAATGTCAGATCAAGGCGTATCCATTACTGATCATGGCATCAGACTGTAGCCTTCTTCAATCAAGATCTAACACAGGCAGAAACTGCATTGTGTCTTTCTGTTAGAGATAACATTCAGATCACTTCTTGTCATTTAAGGAGAAGATTACGAGATAAATTAACCCATTTTCATGAGAAAACGAGCTTTGTTATCTGGAGATAACAAAATAATTAACTTGTGATCTCAAGATAACAGCATTAAAAAAAGAATTGCAATTTAACATTCACGCACTATATGCAAGTAAGTGCATAGTGTACACAGTGTACTACATGGAAGTGTACTAACAGAAGTATCCAAACTGAGACACAGCATTGAAGTCTTTGCTGGAATCATTTATGGACAGCAGTGATGTGTTGATTAAAATTGAGTTTAGTGTCTATAATGAGTATAAGATATTTGGTATCGTTGACCTGTTCAACATAATGTGTTGCCTTTTTATATGGATAATTAAAGACACATGCATAGAGTACAATGTGGTGAGGAATGTAGTGACATAATCACTGTGCTCTGATGTGACTGTTTAGCTGTTTCTCTCCTGTGTGTGTGTGTGTGTGTGTGTGTGTGTGTGTGTGTGTGTGTGTGTGTGTGTGTGTGTGTGTATGAGAGAGTGAAGTGACTCGATGTTGCATTAAGGATGCAGGTACACTGGGACACTGGGTAATGAAACAAACAGAAGTACAGTTTAAAGTTGAATTAACAGACAAATGTTTTGTCAGGTGAGCAATCGAACGACAATCTGATTGTCAAATAGTTTTATCACAACTGAAGTACAGTTCTAAGTTGAATAGACAAGTGTTCAGTCAACATTGACCAGCCATTCTCAACCAGTGCGTCGCGGCCCAGTTGTGAGCCTCAGAGCACCAGCTAGTGGATTCGTAATGGCAGGCAGTGATGCTGAGCTGAAAGCACAGGGTGTTGAATGTGGTGAAATCCTGTCAAATGAGGCGCTGAAACTATTGAAGCTCCAGAGACACTTAAACACAAAACACACGGGATGTGTTGTTGTTTTGTTTTTTTTCTCATTTATTTGGAAAGGTGGTCCTCAGAAATGTTTTAACAATCAGAAATGGACCTTAAGTTACAAAAGGTTGAGAATCCCAGACATAGTAAGTGCACATATGGCATCATTTTGGCACAAATGGAACCTCATATTTGAAAGCACATTTTAACTCTACTCTGGTAACTTCTGTGTTAACAGGACTTCAGTAGTGTACAAGTAGACTAGTGGTGATAGTTTTTCTGAGTAAAGTTTTTTGTTATTGTGATGACAGCAGATATAGTTACATATGCTGACGGGGAAAACGTTATGTAAAACAGGATGTGACCCGGTCATACACACCCACGCACGCACACACGCGCGCACACACACACACACACACACGCCAACTTGTTTACTATCTTCCTACATTACAAGTAGGTGGGATTCCTGGAATCCCATTCGCTGGTTTACGCCCACCGCGCTCTCCCATTGGCTGAGGTCGTCTATTAAGTAAGAGTCTCATGTGCGGAGCTGCAGACTGTAAACACCAGCGACTGGACTAGTAGACTTTCTGATAGCCTAATTATTAACCGTCACTGAACTATTTTTCCGCAGGAGGATTTTACATCTCGTCTTCACGTCTTATTTTATTTGTTTGGTAAATGTACCTCTGAGGATGACCAGCAAAATGAAGTTTGTTCGGTCTTTAATGAAGGCTGCAGCGCTGGCCAACGTGCCAAAACACATCGATCATTTCTCCAAGTTCTCCCCTTCTCCTCTGTCCATGAAGCAGTTCTTGGATTTTGGTGAGTGCGCCGTATCAATATGTTCACAAGGTGCCTGCAGAACATTGTAGTCTGAACACTTTTGTTTGGTTTTGATTGATTGATTTTGATCGAATTTAAGTTCAAATATATTGTTTATTATATACATACGATACATACGACATTGCATACGAGTAATAAGTATTGCATCTATGAAACCCCTGAAGTTGAATTGCTTGTTTCTGCTACAGTCTCTGTCCTCACTGTATGGGGTGTGCAGTAAATGTAATTGTTGCTATAGTGGTCAGTAATCAGGAAAGAAAGAGCAGTCCTGTTATGAAAGGTTTCCTACTTGTCTCATCGGCTTAATGTCATCATGTCACTTTATCAGTGAAGGAAAACAAGCTGTTGTGACCGCAGAGCTCACTGAAACCTGATGTGTTGTGTGTTGATGAAGATGTTGATGATGGTGGTAAGATTGCTGCCACTGCTGCTCTTGTTAATGCAGTTAATGGTGATGACAGCAAATGATAATGGCTTTTACATTACAACAATACTAGTTACATAACTTTCCCATGGTTCATAAACCTGCACTTTGCCATATGCAGAAGACAGATTGGCCGCATTAGAAGTTCCCTTAAGATATTTAACTGCAATAGAAATTGCCCACCAGTACCTACATTGGTCTTTTTTCTTTTTGTGATGTCATTTCTTGGAGTATCTTCAAATGCTTCATATCCCTAAAATCTGTACAACCTAAGCTATGCCATACACATACTGAAGGTCACTTGATGACAACTGAGCCATCCAAATTTGCTGATGAAGACCGTGAGATGCGATTGAAAGCGCCATAAAAAGCTACTAAGTTGATCTTGAGTTAAGATTATTTTGTCAAACCAGTAATAAGTTGTTTCATCCTTTATTGGGTTTCATTTAGTAACCCTTTTCATTGAATTGTAACCCTATTCTGTTCTTTTCTCCAGGTTCGACCAATGCCTGTGAGCGCACGTCATTTGTCTTCCTTCGTCAGGAGCTTCCTGTCCGTTTGTCCAACATCATGAAGGAGATCAACCTGCTGCCGGATCAGCTGTTGGCCACGCCCTCAGTACAACTTGTCCAAAGATGGTGAGACATAGAGATGGACTACTGAATACTCATTGACTACGTTTACATGCACACATTTTCCGCTATTATTCAGAATATGACAATATTCCAAATTTGATAAGGGTCATGTAAATAGCATATCGTGTTTGGATATTCCGAATTAGGCCTTATTCTACTTTTTATGTTAATAAACTATATTCTAAAGTTTAACTAATGAACCTTCTGGGTTCCCTCTGGCATTATCTAATTATATATCATGATAAATATCAATATCGATCAATATGGAACATTTTTGCCATATCAATATGTCATCAAAAAAGTTACTAAGTGACATTCAAATTACTGATTTAAAATGTACAACAAGACTACATGTAACTTCCACCCTTGGAGATTTTCATATGTTCACTTCAGGTCAAGCCTTATGCTCTCCAGTACAGACAGTCCTCTGATCCTTCAGACTGGTGAAACACTTTTAAAACTCTTTCAAAATCTTCCATTTTTGAAGAGTTGCAAGGTTTTTAATCCGATTGCTATGAATAGCAGGCCAACACTGCACTGTAGCCCAGATATAATCAGAGATTACATTACAGAGCGGGGTGGTGGAGGTGGGGTGGTGGTGGCTGAACTTTGTCCCAGTTCCTCCTCTAGCCCCCGCCTTTCTTCTTCTTCTTTTTTTTCTGGTCCTGATCGGAACAGCACGTTCAGAACAGCAGTCTCACTGCTGAGAGATAAACAAAGTCACACTGCCAGCGTCATTATAAGATAGCAGTAACTGTGTAAGATATTGAAAGATTGTACTCAGTTAATTAAATGAGAGACTTTTACAGAGTTTAAAAAAAGGTAAAGAATCTTTAAAGTGGTGTTTTGAGCATGAACTGTTGAACTCTTTCATTCTGCAAGGCGACATTTGACTTGATGATGTGGAGAAAAAAGTTGATTTATTCTCCATGTTTTGAGGTTAATTCGAGATTCTTTCCATCTTTTGTAGTAATTCCAGTAGCATTTTGTCCAGCAGCAGGCGTCGTCATCAAACCAAAAAAAAATTTTTTTTTTTTTTAAATGTTTAAAGGAGAGTGCCGGATATGTGATTTACAGAGCATATCTGTATGCTGTAGCAGGAAAAAATAACATGCTACTGAATGTTCATTAGTCTCTAATGAGAAACTGCAAAGTGGAATAACTGATTAGCAGGCTGCTGCTCCTGATCTGCTGTGGGTAGGTCATCTCAGGGAACCAGAGTCACGTTGAAGTTATTTTGTATGAATTGCGTCAACACACACACACACACACACACACACACACACACACATGCATACTACAGGTCAGGACTGGTGATGGATGGCGGTGTTTATGCTCTCTTCTCTGTCTCCTCCTCCTCTCTCTCTCTCTCTCTCTGTTATGCTGTCTCGCTCACCTAGTATTATGTACCGATAATACTATAATAATAATAATGAACTTTATTTGTATAACACTTTTCTGATGTTCTCAATGTTACAAAGTGCTTTACAAAAGGAAATAAAGCCAGAAAAGGCAGATAAAATGAGAATAAGGCAAGACAACAAACTGAATAAAATCAAATCAAAAAATATATACATTTCCAAAAGCTTTCTGTAGTGTGGGGGCTCTAATAGTAAAAGCTACCACTGTCTCCTGTAGCAGCAGGAGTGCTGGATAGTCAGTGACTCTCCTGTGCTTGTGTTCTCTTAGGTACATCCAGAGCCTGATGGAGATCCTGGAGTTTCTGGACAGGAACCCTGACGACCAGAGAGTCCTCGAGACGTGAGTATAACACACCTATCTATAAAAATAAAAAAAACAAGAGCAGAACTGGACAGGAAACAATTGTTTCTTCTGTTTCTCTAACCTAACCCTCTCCTTTTTGTTGCCCTCCTCCACCCACCAATCCCAGGTTTGTGGAGGTCTTGGAGGCCATCAGGAACCGACACAACGAGGTGGTCCCCACCATGGCTCAGGGAGTCATTGAGTACAAAGACGCCTTCAACCAACACGACGCCGTGAATGACCACAACATCCAGTACTTCCTTGACCGCTTCTACACCAGCCGCATCTCCATCCGCATGCTCATCAACCAGCACAGTAAGCTGCCACACACACACAGACACACTCAAAATACTCCAACCCAACACACACTTCCAGCTGGTTCAGACACTGGAGTTGCAGCCAGATTCACTTCAGTTCAGATTGTATCAACCTGTTACAATAGCTGATCACATGACCACAAAGTCAGATTATGTAAACATATAGCTCATAAACTGCTGATAATCTACTACTAGTGGTAGTTGTAGGAGGAGGAGTATTAACTGATTTCCTCTTCCTCTACTTTCTTGCAGCTCTCGTCTTCAACGGCAACACAAACCCCGCCCACCCCAACACCATTGGCTGTATTGACTCCGTATGTGATGTGACAGAGGTTGTACGAGGTAAGAAGAAAGAGGGGAGAGAGAGGGAGGCTGTCACAGGTGGTTTTGATCAGTGGTAATTGACACTTAATTCCATTATGTTCCCATTACAATCACTGACTTTCCATCCATGATAATCATTTCCTGACAACATCAGGCAAAGGGACTGCCTGTGAAAACTAGCCTTTCAGGTACATTTGTTTGAATGTTGATTAATGTACATTGTCCCTTTTCAAATAAAAACTAATTTAAAATGTATTTAGAATGTGTGTTAATATGGCATGTGACTCCAGTAAATACAGATATACAGTATATAACACAGGAGTACAATTGAACAAAAGTCACAAAATAGAAAAAAAAGTACTTTATGTGGTAGTTCTGAAGTTGCAGCATGATTACCAACTAGGTAAATGAGCTAGAGCCCCAAGACTCACAGAAGCCCTGGCCACTGAAAGCCCCAAATTCACTGCAAGTTAGTTGGTTTGTAATTTAATTCTCTGCTAATCTGTTTTCCAAATTTAGAATACACTCCACTCCCTGTCTTGTATTTGAATTTTGTTTAATCAAATAACCAAAAACAAAATGACACATGTGAAATATGTTGTCACGTGTAGCCTGAAGTGTGCACTTACAACAGCATATACAAAATGCACAGAGAGTGGGAGAACAAGGGGGCCAGTAGGGGCCCAGAAAAACAGTATGCTGGCTGTCAGAATAGTACATTGAAGATGAAGTGCATTTAAAAGCTATTCATTTTCGTGTTCTATTCAGGAAATTCACTGCCATTTCAAAATTACATAATGTATTTTCATAGTCTATTATTTCATAAACAGAACTATTTTAGTTTATCACATTGTGTGTCTCTGATAGAATAACAAAACCGCTCACATCTTCAAATGAAGCAGGTCGATAACTGGGACAGAGCTGGCAGGCTGCTCATCCAGTTTGGGACAGTTTCAGTGTTTGAACAGAAAGAGTCAGAGCCGCTACTTGTGATCCAACACACTTATCAGCCGTAAAGTTCATACTGAAGATAACCTTGTATTTATCGCGTCTGTGTGTCTTTATGTTGGTGTTATTATGTCCATGCAGAGCAAAGAATAGAGTTGTTTTCCTCTCTGTCTCTCCCTAGATGCCTATGAGAGTGCTAAGTTGCTGTGTGAGCAGTATTACCTGGGAGCACCAGAGCTGGAGCTGAGGCAGATGAATGGTGAGACACACACAAAACACTGACATAACACACACTCACCGTTTTTATCGATGATTAATGTGTGTGTGCATAGAGCGTTGACTGTTTGTTTCACTCCCCTAGGCAACAACAGTAGAGAGCCCATCCATATCTCATATATCCCATCTCATCTGTACCACATGCTCTTTGAACTCTTCAAGGTAATCAATTATTCTGCATCTGCAAACAAAAGACATGTTTTACTATATACAGTAGTATAGGAGCCTCCTTGATTACTTAAAGGGCCACTCCAGTGATTCAGTATTACAGTTCAATAAAATTGGGAGACTTGGGAGAGAGAATTTGAATTGTTAAAACTGTTAAAATTGTTAAATTGAAGCTGCAGCGGCAGAGATATCCAGACTTTAATTCCCTAGCATGGGTCAAATTCCAAAACAACTGGATCATACATTTCTCATAATGCATCATCTCTGCGTAACACCCTTCCAGTGTGATTAATACTTACGTCTTTCAAACTTCACGCCCTCGGGGTGGAATACAGGCTTTAAGTTAAAAAATGAAGTCTCAAAGGCGAGATAACCCTGATGAGATCATTATGACATAATAGAGAATATTTTCTCAAACTTGACAAAGTTCCTCCAAAGCCACAGAAGACATTTTACAGCTGTCTTCACAGGCTTAGTTGTACTAACCATAATCAGTAATTCATTCAAAAAGTAGACAATACTTAAGTACCCACCCACCCAAATACTACTGTACCCATGAGCCTCAGCAGCTGTTGGTATGGAGAAACAACCAACCAGAGTTCCAATTTCAGTGTTAAAGCATGTTCAAAACCCTTCTTATTTGTGATCAGGATCTAAATACCTCACTATAGTCACAAAATTTATCCCAAATTAATTCATATTCCAAAAGTCAATTTACTGACATAATTACTTCAGTATAGGATTTAGAATATACTGGACTTTCTTTGATATCTGATATCCGACTTTTAATAACATGTAAATATCAACCTGAATGTGTGATGTTTTGGGTCCGCCCTACTGGCTGCCCAACAGCTGATAAACCTCCCTGTTTGCTCTCTGTAGAACGCCATGAGAGCAACCATTGAGAACATCGACGCCAGCAGGACCCTCCCACCCATTAAAGTCATGGTCGCTCTTGGTGGAGAGGACCTGTCAATCAAGGTAAGTGACAGCTCTTAAATTGTCATATCTCTTTAATTGACGTGAAACAAAACGTGAAGTTAGCAGCCCAATCGCATCTTCCGAATGCGAATTTAACTAATAGGTCACTTCCTAGAATCACATGATTTGTACTTCTGGTGCATTGCATGGGCTTCAGCCCCACTGCAGTGGAAACCAGAGTGAAAATCACTTTAACAAACCAGAAAGGGAGGACAAATGGAAGGGCAGTCTGTCGTTATGGAAGTGCACTGTCCTATGGAAAGTTGAGGAAAAGTCACATCAGGAAATTCCAGTTCTTCTGTTGTGTTTATGTTGCCAAGCAGTTGCAAGGCAAGCAAATACAAATTGTCATGAAACCCCAGAATGCATTTGCAAACATCAACACAACATTAACTAAGCTTTCTAGCACATCACAGCTTGAAAGAACAAGAAAGGTGTTAACTGAAGGCCCCAACTTCTCAGACCAAGAATAGAAACAGAGTTGGCTCAACTTAAACTTCTTTACTCCAAAAGAACACAGTAATCCATCCTGTACTAAAGCCATAGTGTATACATACGTTATGTATAGTGTATACATACGTTATGTATACACTAAGGTGATTATGCGATGATTGTTAAAAAATCTAAGGAAGGAAAGAGTAGGAATGCTTTCTTCTTGTCCCCATTCTGAAATGATGGGCTTCCACCCTTTGCCCCATTGTTCTCTGGTCTGGTCAGCTGTTTAATTGGGTTACATAAAGCCCATAAACCCTCATTATCATCAAAGAATCATCATCCACCCAGATACAGAGCCCTTTCATTGACATCATTGGGTCCTGGCACCCCATGCGTCCATATTTAGACAGGATTAACTCGCACTATTGTTTGATACCTGCAACCTTTGCCCTAGTTGCCTGCACTGAATGTGGTTATTAAAACTGAGATCTCCACCCTTTCATAATGATCCTCCATCATGGCTGCTGTGTCAACCTCTGCGTAATGTCTGTCTCCAGATGAGCGACAGAGGAGGTGGTGTTCCCTTCAAGAAGACAGAGCGTCTGTTCAGCTACATGTACTCCACAGCTCCCAGACCCTCCATAGCAGACAAACACAGAGCCCCACTGGTGAGCAGTTTACACCAACACACACATTCAAACACAATATTAATACACGAGAAGAGCTAACGTGTGTGTGTGTGTGTGTGTGTGTGTGTGTGTGTGTGTGTGTGTGCAGGCGGGGTTTGGCTATGGCCTGCCCATCTCTCGTCTTTACGCTCGCTACTTCCAGGGAGACTTACAGCTCTACTCTATGGAGGGTCACGGCACTGATGCTGTCATACACCTGAAGGTAACATATACACACACATGCATGCACGCACCAACAAGATCAGGGCCCCATTCTCTAAATGTGGCCAAACTAATCCAAAGAAATGTTAGCCAAATAAACATAAATCTTGTTAATCTTGGGTGACATTATCTTGAATAACGCTCTTAGCTCTATGGCTAAAACAGCACATTTTTACTTAAGATACTCAGTAGGAGGTAATGCTGAGGAACTAATCTTAATAAACACACATTTTATTTACAAAATGAAACCTTTACAAAAGACACAAATGTCTTTCAGAGTTCAAGAGTTCAGGAATCAGTTTTAAAATACCTATGATTTATAAAAATCTAATTTAGAATAGTTCAACATTTTGAGAAATAGGCCTACACTTAATCGCTTTCTTGCCAAAAGTTAGATTAGAAGATTGACACCACTGTCACTTCCGTACTGTAAATTTGAAGCTAGAGCCAGCAGCCGGTTAGCTTAGCTTAGCAGGAGTCTACACTGGTTGCCTGGCAGCCTCACGGTGACGACAAGACTCCAGGAAGTCACTGCTCCTGGCCAAGAGAGTCTGGCACGTAACATACAAGTGTAAATTGTTGTTTTTACACATTGGTTTTTGTACAGATTAAACAAATGAGATATATAGTTTTAGCTAGTTAGATATAAGGTGTTTGAGGTCCTGGAAGGCAGATTTTGTTACCTTTGGACAGAGTCAGGCTAACTGTTTCCCCCTGTTTCCAGTCTTTATGCTAAGCTAAGTTAACTGGCTACTGGCTCCAACTGTATATTTACTTTGGTATTGATCTTCACATCTAACTCTTGACAAGAAAGCAAATAAACAAAAACTTGGTGTTGCCGTTCGGTTGTATACAAGTGGTAAATCATCCCTGCAACTTTATTCTCTTTGTCTGTCTCTAGGCATTGTCTACAGACTCAGTGGAGAGGCTGCCAGTTTTTAACAAGACCGCTTTGCGTCACTACAAGCTGAGTTTGGAGGCAGACGATTGGTGCATTCCCTCCAAGGAGCCGTTGGACCTGGCCGTCTACCGTTCTAACAAGTGATTCAGTCATGGCCTGACATGACTTGTGAGGCAAACACTTAGAAGCTGAGCATAACATGTCCTTTAAAGGCAGGGCATTGTGGGACCAGAACTATTAGCCCGGCAGTGGACGGGAGCTAAAAAGTGACCAAAAGTGGCCAAAGAGATCAAAGAGAAGGCCGAGCACCGGCGTCCTGATTGTCTGGGAACTTCCCTGATTGGAGCGAGCGTCTTCTTCCTGTCGCTTATCTTCTCCTGCTTTCGTTTCGAGAAATCCAGAAAGAGAGAGAGAACGAGATGGAGAGGTGAATTTAACTGATGGTAGGACAGGAACATTTGGAGAAAATATCTAATTGTGGACATTTTCTGGCTAATATTGTGATTGTGATTTCAAAACCGGCAGTTAAAAAGTGGCCTCATATTTATTGATAAGAGCTGAACAGTTGACAAACTGCTGGTATGTCACACCTGACAGTGTTTTGATACTGGACTAACAATCCATAATGATAAGAAGTTGACAGCTCCTATCTGTAGCTGCTTGAGCTAACGTTAGCTTCACAGAGGAGCTGCTTCATAACCCAGAATACTGGACACCCAGATTCAGAATAAAGATTAAAACAAAGATGTGTTGTGCTTAATAGTTCAACTGGGAGATTTCGACAACTGTTACACTCTGCCAGCTCATTTACACCCAACAAGAGCTACTAGCTACTTGTCTGGAAATGATTAGATAAGTCAGTTATGAACAAGACTGTTGGTGTTTCTGAACAGCAAACAGACATAGTCCACTCACAGGTAGTGGCATGCAGCGAGCATATTAACCAGACAACTGCCATGAATTTCATTTTGTAGTTTGGCCAGCTCACCGAACAAACATCTGTTAGCTAGCTGGCTAAATTTACCAGTGACAGACTTTTACTATTTGTTAAGACAATGTTAAAGTAAGCTGTATTCAAATCGCAGCTCTCATGATTAGAAAACTGCACTCTTTTAAATTGTGATTTCAACTTAAAAGCAATTGATCATTCAGCCCTAAATATTGGGACGAGACGGTTTCATTTTGTGAACGTTCCAACCCTTGTCAGCGTTTGGTTTGAAGCCGTCGTTTTGAAACACAACTATCAAAGAAACACGAGTTCTAGCTAATAAGTTAGCATACAACAATGTTGAGGTGCTTTGTCTTTTTATGGCATTAATTTACTTTGAGCCTACACCATTGCTAGTTATAACAACTGACTAAATGTGTCGAAGAGTTTTCATATCTCCAAGCAGCAGTAACGTTCAGATAACAGAAAGAGACCATGGTATGTTTTGTACGGTTCTGCTAAGTCTAGAACAAAAGCAGTGTCTTCCAGCTTGATATTATTCCAACCTTAACCTCATACGGAAAAAACACATTTCACCCAAATGTCAGCAATCTGTTGTGCAGATAACTTTTAATAAAGGTTTTTTCGGATGCTTCTCAGCCTATCAGGTCTAAAGGTTTCAAGATGGAGGAGTTTTGCTTGTGCACTTTGAGAAGTGCGTTTTTTCTTTTTGCTACAAGAAACAACATTTCCTCTTTGTGTGCCTGGGCTGCTGTTCAAGTGAATTTGTGATTAACCTGTTTTGACTTTGTTTGTCTTGAACAAATTGACTGTTAAATCCTCTCTTGAATTCCTGTTTTGGGGCCTTTTGCTAATGTAAGATGTAGAACAGTTACTGATAGTGAACAAGGATTAAAGATCATATGGTTAGATTTTAGCAGGTAGTGTAACACTGTCAAAGAGTTACATAAACTTGTCTTCTGTTGACAGTAATGGTTATCCATTAATTAGCTTTGCTAAAAGTGTGGAATGTGCTGTAATCAGCTTGTTGTTGAAGACCTGTAATGGGTCCAAACTGCGATGTGTGTATATGTCACTGTCTGTTATACTGCATATTGTGATTCACTGTGTGCATTTGCAGCTATCTGTGATCCAGACATTATTGTGTTATTTCAATTGTGTTATATGGGAAGACTTCTATTTTTTATAATGAAACATTTGGAAAATAAATCATCCTGAAATGAATTTAACTTGTCCTCATTATTATAGTTATTGGTTTTATAGTGTGTGATGAATGAGCGTGTGTGTGTGTGTGTGTGTGTGTGTTTATGTAGGTGACCTGGAATAGCCTACAACAGTACCAGGGTCAGTGCAGGAACTTTGGCCATCACGCAGGGTGTGTTTGTTGGGACTTCAGTTTTCACGCAGTGTGTGTGTGTAGGTGTGTGTGTGTGTGTGTGTGTGTGTGTGTGTGTGTGTGTGTGTCTGGATATAAGAGATCAACTTGCTATAAGAGTGAAAGAGTAAGCTCATAAATAATTGAGTGAAGCGATGGAGTGACAGTTGGGTTGGAGCTATGGTGCCACTGAACACCAAGAAAGTTGTAAAGGTTTCAGGTTGGGGATGACCTAAAGCAGGTCGACCAACATCTATCGTAATAAGCTGAAGCCTCCACCCTGGCAGTGTTAGTGCTGACAAATCCCATGAAAAGACCAAAACCAACATAGCTAGCCCCAATGCATATTGATTCCTACTGAAGACCTAAATATTTAACAACAGGTCACAAAAATATACAATACAATGATTTCATTTGTCATGACTCTACGGAGGGCACTGTCGGTTGGTCAGGCCAACACTTTGGTCCAGACTGAAATATCTCTATCTCTAACTATTGGATAGATTGGCATACGTTATGAACAGTTCAGAAACTTTAACTAATGATCAATACCCCAGGAAGACTAGCAACCACTTTATAGAAGTTAATGGGATCCAAATAAAGAATAAAGAATAAAAGTGTAAAGACTTAATTATTTTCATTAGTGCTTCATAGATCAGTAATAGGACTTGTTGCAGATGTGTGTTCATAAGTCGTTAATAAATGATTTTGGTCTGGATGCTGTGCAGCTCTTTCCCACATGGTAGTTAGATGTATCTGTCCATCTGCCTGAAAGGATTTTTACAACCTGCCATGGCAGCACAAAGTGATTCTTAGAAATGGCTAATTTATTACTGATGTATCAATCATTAAACATGTATAAAGTATGCCTTACTAGGAAGTGGTACAGAGATTTATAAGACATCATCAAACTCACTGGGTAAATTACACTATCCTTGAATCCTTGAAGTCTGATGATTTTAGACTTTTATGTCTTTGATGTTCCAACAATATCTGTCAGTCTGCTAAACCAACTAGTAAGTAAAGTTTAGATAAAAAATTGTCTTCAATACACTCAGAGCTCAAGTGACTCCAAACTGGGCTTGAATGAAAGACAAGCGTCTCTCTGCAGCCACTGAGGTGCTCTACCCAAATAAAATCAATTTATTCACAAACTTCTTACACCTTTGGTAAGAAGTCCACATAGCCTGTGTGAGGGAGTTTTATGTTTCCATTTGTAAAAGTCAGTCCAAATGTCCTGTGCAACAAAGCTGGAAATGAATGAGATCCAAACCCCAAACTACACAAGCAAGGCACATGTTATATTAAATGCATGAGTCAGCAGATAGTGCTAATGACCTCAGTCTGATATAACTATTGATTGTACACACACACACACACACACACACACACACAAATGTACCCAGTACATTAAACCGAGGCAGGTTAATGGCAGACTAGCTTGAACCAGTTATTCCATGAGTGAACTGGTCTGTTACAGCAGAACCTGGTCCAGGTTACCCAGCTCTGCATCTGTATCGTCTGTACATGATATCTGACAGGTCAGTGATATCTTACACAAACAAAAGCAAAATCCCTTTGACAGTGATCATTATTCAACCCTAATGTTGTGTTTGGGCTCCTGGAGCCCTCTTCAACACCTCAAACAACAGACTCAACAATGTTTTATCACCTTGATAATTTATGGCTTTTCCTAATTTTAAAAGAATTGTTTATAAACAGGATTTGAAGGATGACATGTTTCAGAAAATGAAGCATTACACTGTAAAACCTGGTTAAATACTCATAAACGTGCACCCTTTCTTCCAAATGTTAGGGAGGCTTAGTAGGACCCAAGTGAGCAGAACGACAGACTAGGCCGTGATTGTTCTCAAGCAAGTTTTATTAGATAATAGAGGCAGCCGGGAAGGGGAGAAGTTCGGGGGTGATCCTGGACCAGTGCTGAGTTCCGACAGGAGGCAAGGCACGGTTGAGATCCAGGCAGGCAAGGGAGCTGGGTTGCACGGTGCGTGGAAGACCAGGCTGGCTGGGCAGGCAGGTGGTTCTCGGGCAGGCAGGCTGGCAGATGGCTAGATGGGATCGCGGGAGACCAGGTACTCGGGGATCATACTGGTATACTGTACGATCTGGCGATGAGTGGAGAGCAGGACCCGGTATTTGAAGACTGGATAGGTGATTAGTGGATCAGCCACAGCTGCTCAGGTGCGAAGTGGAGAACCAATGCCCCGCCCAGCCACACACACACACACACACACAGGGAAGCAGACAAGGGAGGGAGAGGAGAACAGCCTCAACCGTAACACCAAATTCCAAATAATTCTTCTATTATTAGAGTTTTGTAACTATACATAAACTATATATTTACAGGAATACATATGAGGTCATATTCCTATAGACCTCAGTAGTAATGACTTTATGCCCTCAGTTGGTACTGACACAGGAACCTTAGAAACAACTGTAAAACCTGTACATTTAGACTGCTTTTCTCAATCTCAATCAATTAACTTCCATGATTTCCTCATCTAAGCCATCAACGTGTCTCTTAGACCCCATCCCAACTAGGCTGCTTAAAGAAATTTTACCCTTAGTTAGCACTTATTTACTAGATATGATCAATCTGTCCTTATTTAAAGGCTATGTGCCACAGTCCTTTAAAGTAGCTGTAATTAAGCCTCTTCTTAAAAAGCCCACTCTTGATCCAGGGATTTTGTCAAATTATAGACCTATATCTAACCCTCCTTTTCTCTCTAAGATCCTTGAGAAAGCAGTTGTGTGACTTTCTACACAACAACAAGCTGTTTGAGGATTTTCAGTCAGGATTTAGAGTGCATCATAGCACAGAGACAGCACTGGTGAAAGTTAAAATGACCTTCTAATTGCATCAGACAAAGGACTTGTCTCTGTACTTGTCTTACTAGATCTTAGTGCTGCATTCGATACCATTGACCATCACATTCTATTACAGAGACTAGAACATTTAATTGGCATTAAAGGTACTGCACTAAGCTGGTTTAAATCCTATTTATCAGATCGATATCAGTTTGTACACGTTAATGATGAATCCTCCATGCACGCCAAAGTTAGTCACGGAGTTCCACAAGGTTCTGTGCTTGGACCAATTCTATTTACCTTGTATATGCTTCCTTTAGGCAATATTATTAGAAAGCACTCCATAAATTTTCATTGTTATGCAGATGATACCCAATTATATTTATCGATCAAGCCAGATGAAACCAATCAATTAGCTAAACTTCAAGCATGCCTTAAGGACATAAAAACCTGGATGACCTGCAATTTTCTGATGTTAAACTCAAACAAAACCGAAGTTGTTGTACTTGGCCCCGAACACCTTCGAAACACATTATCTAAAGATATAGTTTCTCTAGATGGCATTGCCCTGGCCTCCAGCGAAACCGTAAGGAATCTTGAGTTATCTTTGATCAGGATATGTCCTTTAACTCCCAAATAAAACAAACTTCAAGAACTGCCTTTTTTCATTTACGTAACATTGCAAAAATCAGGCACATCCTATCTCAAAAAGATGCAGAAAAACTAGTCCATGCATTTGTTACGTCTAGGCTGGACAGGTGAATGGTGCCTGACCATTTAGGGCTTTGAGTGTGAGGAGAAGGATTTTAAATTCTATTCTAGATTTTACAGGGAGCCAGTGTAGAGAAGCTAATATTGGAGAAATATGTTCTCTTTTTCTGGTTCTTGTCAGTAAACGTGCCGCAGCATTCTGAATCAGCTGGAGAGTCTTAAGGGATTTATTGGGGCAGCCTGATAATAGAGAGTTGCAATAGTCCAGCCTAGACGTAACAAATGCAAATTGTTTGTTATGATATGGCGCTATATAAATAAAACTGAATTGAATTGAATTGAATATGTGTTCATACATAGTCCACATAACATATAAAACATTACATATTTCCTTGTTTGGTGTAATAACAATACTTTATGGTTATTTCTGTATTTTGTCACCGCTTGTAGCAAAGTGAAGAGTTACAACTTTAATACTTTTCTACATATTGGGTTTTAATGAGGTCAGAACAATGTAAAAATATATATTTAAAGGAAAAATAACTGATTTTTCAGTTAACATTATTATGATTTACACATACAGCAGTGGAGAAAACAATGAGGAAATAAAACCAATAATTAAAAAGGGTTAACTGGCACTCTTGACTTCTTCCAGTCTTTTAACAAAAAGTTAGGCAGCTGAAAGTCGGAGCAATCAGTGAACTGTGGGGACACAAAAAGTAAAATAGACGACAATAAATAGAATTTTGCAAGTCTAAATATTACAATAAAATGTTAAAAATAGATAAGTAAATAAAATAAGTAAACACAAAGGATAGAACTAGTATGAAAACCAGTGATTAAGACTTAAAAACTAAGGCAACAAATGACGAGGCACCTTAAGTAAAAGCCAGGCTAAAAATAAAAAAAGGATATACTTATAGAAAGCAGAGACAGATCCTCACAAAGTACAGACAAAAAAATCATGGCAGCTAAAAGAATACAGAATATGTGGTCACTGTTCAACATATAACTGTTATTGTGTGCTGTCCAATGCTGTGGCAACATTGTTCTTGCCAATAAAGCCTGAACTGAACTGAATCATGTCTGTAAGTTTCAGTGTCAGTGAAGAGTTGAAGTGTCCATGATGGCCTAAATGATTGTCAGAGGCTTTTCCAGGGCATTAACTTTGTTTTCCCTGATGAAATGAAAGCATGAAAAGCAGGCTGTCTGTTGTTGGTCTGTTTTCAGTTATGTGATTATTGGCAGAGCAGCGCCCCAGTGTGGCAAGGTTTACAAATTACCATTATTATATGTCTATTTTCAATGTACAAACTTATTTTGTACATTTCCTTTACATTCATGCTCTATCAGTGAACAATGACATTGCAAAATAATAATAATAATAATAATAATAATAATAATAATAATAATAATAGCAAAATAATAATAGTAATTCTAATAATAAGAGCAATAACAGTAATTGCAGCAGTGGGTGTAGAGCAGGAAAACGGGGGCAGCAGGTGGCTGCAACCATAGATCCAGACTCTACAGCTCTGGAGGCAGAAACACCTGCAGAAAGCAACAGAAGGAGAGAGAGAGAGAGAGAGAGGAGAGAAAGCACACAACTACGGGAAGAAGTTGAATTAGTAACAAGCATTGATGGGATATGAGGGCGTACAGATGGAGAGGAAGAGGAGGAGGAGGAGAGAGGAGCTCAGTGCATCATGGGAAGTCCCCGGCAGTCTAGGCCTATAGCAGCATAACTAAGGGGGGGCTCAGGGGTCACCTGAGTCAGCCCGACTATAAGCTTTATCAAAGAGGAAAGTCTTAAGCCTACTCTTAAATGTGAGGAGGGTGTCTGCCTCCCGTACACAAACTGGAAGCTGGTTCCACATGCATACAATATTTTAATTGCTGATTTCTATATCACAAGTTAATTCTAGTTTAAATAACAAGAACAATAACCGGAGCTGTAGAGTCTGGATCTATGGTTGCAGCCACCTGCTGCCCCCGTGCTCCTGCTCTGCACCCGCTGCTGCTATTACTGTTTTTGCTCTTATTATTAATATTACTATTATTTTGCTATTAGTATTATTTTTATTAATATTAACATCAATACCATTACCACAACTATTACTTTACATCTCTATGTAGAACTGTACTGTACTACTATGTTCTTTCCTCCTGCTCTTTCTCTCTCTCTCTCTCTCTCTCTCTCTCTCTCTCTCTCTCTCTCTCTCTCTCTGATGTTAGTCCCCATAGTAGCCATTTCATTTTTTTGAAACTTGACCTCACTGTATAAAATGACCTATTGTGACCTCTAGGATAATCACAGCCTCATGAAACTGTACGACCACAAACTAAAGACACGGGGAATTTAGAGGATGTATGGCTTTCCTAGGTATATTGACAATAAGGGGGATTCTGAATAATTTCCAGAACAGAAGTGCTCGCCATCCAATTGCCAAAAAATGCATTTCTTACAGAAATCACCAAATGTCGACATTGTTTGATACCAAATCACAGCATGAATTTTCAGTGGTGTTCCTCATGGTCTTGGTGTCTTAATGTGGTATTTTGGAGGGATTTTTGACCATTTTTATCAATTCTTGAGTAGTCATAAAGGGTTATATTTTGCACCAAATCTGTGTAACAAATGGTAACAACCCAAAAATTGCTGCAACAACTTATGAGACATAATTTAGCATGGGGATGGCCAACATAATACTTCCATCATAATGTTCTTTGGGCGTATGGTTAGGCGCCTTTTCAAATTTTGAAGATTTAGAGTCTACACCTTCAAAATTTGAAAAGGCGCCTAACCAAAAACACAATAGTAGAAAAACTTGACACAAATTAATCCTTAGTTTCCCAGCTTTCAGATGATGTATGCCACTTCTTAACGAACTGTATTTACTCTCAGATGTGTCTATAAATAGGTTCTTTGAGTAAATTCTCACATGCAAAATATTTGAGACAACTGTCACAACCTTTCAAACATAAATATTCCATATTTTCATATTTTCATAATGCCACAAATTGTCAGATTCAGTTAGTGGCATGTTTATTCTCAAATTTGAGTGCTACCTCCGTGTTGCCAAATTGTGCATACATGTGCAGCTCTTCAGCTATTTTGCACACATTTACACCACAGGAGGTGAGTTTTATGCAGGTACCACATTCCTGAAGAAAAGATGTGTATGTGTTGGTTTGGTCAATGAGACAGGACCTACATGTTGTCTTTGAGGACATCACAGCAGAGACATGTAGAGGAGGGTTGCATCACACCAAACGATTTTTTGTATGTTGCAAGGGCAATTTTTTGACGAAATGCTGCGTGTTTGAATAGCAGCCAACGAGGTGTTTGGGGGTATTTAAGTTTGGTTTTAGCTCTAAATGGTTCCCAATTTGCATGCATTTGTTGTATTGAGACGTTTTTATTGTACTTTCATTTTTGTATTTCCTGTCTGACATTACTGCTTTACAAGGTACCTGCTGTGAATAGGAGACTCACAGAAAGGTGAACACTGATAGTGAATAAACTGTTGAAACTGGTGCTTGTACAGCATGAGTTTATTCAGTTGACTGTTGAGGATATTTGACTTTACGTATTACTGGGTCACTGTAAGTCTCATATGAAATGTCATATTGACACAGTTCCTTGGACCTTTTACTGTCCTAAGCAATAATAAAGGGACTTGTCATTTTGGTGGCATTGATGCACTGGTTTATGAATTGACTGACTTTTGACAGACAGGCTGAATGTTTTGAGTGAGTGACGGCTTCTTGCAGAACAAATGAAGTGTTGTGCTGCAGTGTTTAATGCTGTGGTGATTGCTCTCAATGTTTGGAGAACTGCACCACCAGAAAGTGTGCTAAAAACTGTAAAAAAAAAAAAGGCACAAAAAAAAAAAAGACAGGACACAAATGGGAAATTTTGGCATAAGCTTTTAATGTTTTTATTAATTTTTTAAGGTTTTCTCTTTAAACTGAATTTGTTTGCTTTTCCCAGTAGTTTTGTGATTTTTTATTTATTATTATTCATCTGGTTTTTATTTATCCTATCAGTAAAGGAGAAGAGTTGCTCAGGTAAATCAGCATTCACAGTCAAACCTTCATACGTTTTAACAACAGAACTGTTTTTTACAAGTCTCTTTTTCACAAATGCTGTTGAATTATTAGTTTCACCTTTTTTGTTCTTTACATGTTTCAAAAATAGAAAAGGTAAATAATAAACATTCCATTGAAATATATTTTATACAGTTCTTGATTCTTTTTATTTTATTTTTCTCTCTCCAGTGTAGTGACAATAAAATTATATCCAGCATCAGTCTTTATAAAGCATAAACACCCGTTCTTTAATGAAGGGAAGCCTCTCGTCTTTCGGTCTCTGTCATCCTTCTTTTTTTCTCTGCCTCGTTCCAGTGGACACATACCAACTATTTATCCATGGTGAGAGACCATCAGCTAATCATGACCCCAGCATCCATGATTCAGTGAAAAGTTGTGAGAGCAGTGGCAAAAATAAAGAGAAAGATGACCCAAGAATATCCTTAGGATATGTTCTGAAATGGTGACAGAAAAATGAAGAATCCCTCTGCTTGATTTCCCAAACAAGCAGCAAATCCTCAACGCACCGGTGCTGGGAAGTTCTGGAAAACCATGACTGGACTCATTAAACTGAGCCTGTTTTGCCTCCAGAGAGAGATCACACCACACTCTGCTGCTCTGTGAAAAGTCACTATGCCAGTGAAAAATGCCCATGACTGTGTTATAGCATGAAGAGAAGCACAACAACTGAGAAATGTGTTTTTATGTCCCACACTGTATCTTCTAACCTGACAGAGAAAGAAAGAAGGGAAGACGAGAACCTTTGCTTTTTTTTGCTTTTTTGCACGGAGGAGAGGATTCCCTTCTGGCCATTCGCAATTAAGTTAAAGTCATCATTTTAAAGTTTCCCACGCATGCATTTAGAGTTCATCTCCAAAAAATAGGATTGAAAAACACAAGAACAAGGGATGCAAAAAGAAGCTTCTTCCTCAAAATAACTGAAGGAGGAGGAGGGAGGGGAGGAAAAGGAGGAAAGGCCGTTGAGAGAGAGAAGTGAGGAGCATTGGATGGAGAGGAGGAGAGGTTGCTGCAAGAAACACAGACTGGAGTTTTAAAGCCCAACTAGCTAGCTACAAACTGAAACAAAACATTATCTAGATAGAGCATTGTATTTTGACAAAATATAAAAGGCCCGCTTACTAGCTTTACTAGTGAGATTTTATGTATTATTAGGCTAGCTAACTTGTTTACCTAGACAATGTAGGATAAAGCTGGGCCCAAACTAGCTAGCCTAGGTAAATTTAACAGAAGGTCCACTTATTAGCTATACACAGGACTGTAACATTATTTAGGATTTTAGGCTAGCTAACTAGTTAATCCAGACAGTAGGCTTGTAGAGCCAGGCCACGATAATTTTAAGCAGATCTTGAGTGAAAAGCATTTGTTTCAAAGGTCTAGGTTAGCTAGTTGTGGCCTAGCTCCACTAGCCTACACTAGTTAGCTTGCCTAAAACTATAATATGCAAAGTAATTAATTTTGAAAAAAAAAAAAAAAAATTATATTTCGGGTCTCAAGTTGAGTTTAGCTGTGCCCATTCAAGTTGAAATGGTACATCCACGGGGCAGTAAACTGCTGCTCTGCATGGGTTCAAACCTTTGCACGTTTCACTTCTGACCACACCCAAATCAATGATGCCATTCCAGGTGTTGTTCTTCTGCTGTCAAAAAAACAATCCTCTGTGAAATCACTGATATGGGGTGTGGCTAGACGTAAATCATGCATGGAAATTTAACCCACAGTAAGCTGTGCAGCAATCATTTCTGCCCCGTTTGATATACCACCCACCAATCAAATTAGAGGCCTTTAAAACTCCAATCAGCATTAAAGTAAGGTGTGGGGTGTGACAGTGGGCAGAGCCGCTCCTCTGCATCTTGTCCTGATATGTTTGGTCGTCGTTTGGGTTTCAAGTAAAGTTGCACTATTGGTTAGCTCAGCTGTCAGTCTTCTCACAGGGGCGTGGCTTAGCTCAGTCTGCACAGCATGCTTCCTCTCTTACACACAAGTCATTTATACAAACACACACATTCTTACACACACTCGTATGCACACATAACCAGATCCCTAAAAAAAGAGCTTATGCCATTATTGCTCTGTCCCCACTACACTGCAGTGGAATAATCAAGGTTTCTATTTGTCTTTCTAGAACTGCGCAGCCATCACTACTTCTTCTTCTCCTACTGCCCTACAAGTCTCTATTATGTCTTATCTAGGTTAGTTTCTGAAGCAACATGCCCTAGGAAATGTATGGATGGAAAGGGGTGGGGTGGTGAGGTGCGCTGGATCCCATTGTGATGCAAGGCTGTACCCATATCCCATGAACCCTTGAAGCATTTCTTTTTCATACAATTGACTACCATTGGTCTGACAACTAGGTTTTCCTCAAACTGAGCATGTTACAAAGGTCATTTCTGCAGGACACCAGAAGATTGAAGATGAAAGATATTTTTCAACCCTTCAATGTCAATAGACCATTTTGTAATTTTTGTACTTGTGTGCTTTTTTTGTTGTGAAATAATGAACTTTTGCAGCCTCTAGACACAATGATATGATCTCCACTCATGTCAAACTTATGTAATTGTGTACTTGCTGCAGGTATTAATTTCATGAGGACTACAGAGTTTTGAATCACAAAGGCTGCTAGACATAGACCCAGGAGAGTTTCTGGTTGGACCATCAGGGTTCCTGTGAGGTCTTAACCAGCCTATCAGCCTATTTTTAAAAGAGTTCATCTTCATTACACTTGTCTACAAACCAAAATGTTTGACAATGACTGCTGTCTACCGATTTAACAAATTGCTGCCGTGGAGTGTGAAAGATATGGGCGTTTACCAGGCAGCAAGGGTCTAATGACAAACACTATCAAGTTGCATTATGGGAATTGTTGGATCCAGCCTTTTTGGAGCTTGACCCATGTTAGGAACTAAAGGTCAGAATATCTTGGCCTTCAATTTTGACCCTTGTTTTTTTTTATTTATATGTCTTTTAGAATACTCCCAACTTTATGGACAATCAATCAATTAGTGAAGTATCCCTTAATGCTACATACATTTGGGCCCTCACTTGCACAGCCTTTAGGTAGCAATACACAGAACAACTTTATGGGCAACTCTGATTGGCATTGTCTATTAACACTGTTGGCTCAGTCACATACCGTTTTATTGGTAGACTTAAACTTTTAAGTTTTACATCTACAGTGAGGGGTTAGGACCATTGTAGAATTCCCTTTGTATGCATTCATTGTCCAGTGACAAGTGTATAACCAGTTTAAAGTCTGAAACCTATAGCTCGTTTCTCTCAGATATCTACAATGGCCACAATTGCCCACCTGACTAAACCCCCCTAATCCCCTTCTGACACACATGTTCTACAACAGCACAATGACATAAAGCCTGTAGCCCAACTGGTGCGTGCATAGGCTCTCTTTATGTTCACTGCATGCTTGAATACAAAAGCATTTATCGATGCATTGTTATAATCTTCATGATCATAATTCATCATAATTGCATGTGTTAAAAAATACAAAATATATGATATGTAAACCAAAAAATACAGTTTTAGCAAATAAAAATAAATGCTGAAAGCAATATAAACCAACAAAATCTATGACACCGAAATAAGTTGTGTTCACCTTGGTATAGCTACAGTACAGTACATGGCGGGCTATTATTATTTTTGACATTTCTGAAGCTGTACTTTATACCTTTAGGAAGACAAGTGATATAAAATATCAGAACTAATTCCTAATCTCATCACATACAGTATCCACATAAAAGAACAACACACACACTGGAAGCAATGAGACCTAGCGCAGTGTGGAAGGACAGCTGGACACAGTTTAGACCAAAAGGACAGAAAATCTACTTCCAGACTACAAGTAGCATTGTAGGGATCAAGAGTTACCCATTGAAATGATCATATTATTCATTTGAAACTATTATTTGAAACTTTCCTGAAACATCTCGACATTTCACCTCTCAGATTTTCGATACAGTGTATTCCTGAGATAGGCCCTGTTTCCTAATTGATTTTTGGCTCCCTGCTGTTTGTTAGGACTCCCCCAGACAAACTGTAACACTTCTTTTTTTCTGCTGTGGAGTGTGACGACATACAGTCATTTTGAACAGAGAATGGATACTAAATAGTAACCTGTTTGGTGCCCCCAATGAACAATGCAGTGCAAACCAAACTATATGTAACGAGCCAGGGGATTTATGAATCATCAAAATATGATTATGTCTGCTTTTCATACACTGCATGACCTTTGACACAATGAAATAATAAATACTGACTGGACTGCAGCTTGACTTTGAAATATAAAGGAAAAAAAGAAAAAAAAACACATTTTGTCTTCCTCTGTAGAAAACAGATGGACTTTCCAGTGAGCTACCAGACCTGGGCTGAATCCAGATTTCCGGACTTCCCCACACTTGCAGACTGGCTAATTTAATGGTCACGTTCTTGAGTCTGTGAGTGCCTAAGACTGTCTAAATCCGCAATTCATCAAGTGCGCAAAGGGCCTTTCCTGCGGACTTCTAGAGATTGCACAATAATAATTCAAAGATAATCACAGTTAGGGAAAGTTTTAATGTGCATATCAACCAAAATCTGTCTTAGCTAAACTATGTAGAGCAACAGACCCGGCACATCTTGCATAAATTGCCAGTGGCAACATTAAGAAACATTTAGAATGAATTTTGGGCGGTCCAGTCCACAATCTCAAGGGTAGATATTCTACTACTGACATTTAGACATACTGAGCATGCATGTTTGTCTATCACCCAGGGAGCACCATTGTGTATAGCAATGGTTTGCCAGAATAAATTCTTTTAGCTCGATAGCCCTTATTGAAAAGCGTGAAGTACAGCTGACGAACTTCTCTGGCTGATGAGTTTGGCAAAATCAGTGACAACAGGAGAGTGCAGATTTGTCTGCAAATAGCTGAACAGTTTTTGTCAAATGTTTGTTTTTTGTCAGCATTTTACCAGACATTTTTTATAGGGAACAAGTATCAGCGGTAATATTTTGGTTTGATGTTTGTCATAGCCCTACTGTATGTCAGCCACAAAAAAAATAAATAAATACAAAAAACCTGCACACATGGATTGATTATGAGACAATGGGCCCCTGGGCACAGACGAGTAAAAGGCCCTCCAACCCTCTTACAAAGGAGCCAAAGACACCCAGACTGAAAGAGACACAAAATGACTACAATCAACGAGTCAATTTTTTCTCTCTTTGTAGTAGTTTTGAGTCTCTTTGTAATCATTTTGCAATTTCTTTGTAGTCATTTTGTGTCTGTTTGTGGTCATTTTGTGTCTTTGTAGTTGTTTTGAGTCTTTTGTGGTCATTTTGTGCGTCTTTGTAGTCATTTCATTGACCAGGGCTCCCCTAAACCCTTGGGCCCTTGGGCCCCTGGGCCCCTGGGCTGGTAGGCCCGTTCAGTAATCTATCCATGCCTACACAGTTTCAAATAATTTTGCCCAGGTGCTGGGCCCACATGGTCTCACAAACCAAATACCAATTAATACAAAGCAATTAAAATTAATAAAATAGCATCAAACAATCAACATTAATGCTCACATGAGATGCATAACAAAGACATGAGAAGACAAATAATGAGTAAAGTACCAGCACAATCCAAATCCAGATGTTCTAACAATCAGTTTTTTGTAATAACATATCTGTCCAGTACCTGCCAGCTTTCAGTCCACCCAAAGTACTTCTGCCACCTTTAAAGGCATATCCATCAAAATACTTTTGATGAGAAAATACTTTTTCCCACAGCCCAGCAGAACGTCCTTGCTTTTGCTGTTCCTGGTGATAGGGGTACTTGGCCGACCCTATTTAAACACATAGAGCCGAGATGGCTGCCTCTCACCCTGGGGGAACCACCACCACCACCACCACCACACAGGAGCTGCTGTTCAGCAGCTCTGCTCCTACGTTGTCTCACTACGTTGTATTAGCAGGTGACAGACCCAACCTATTTCTGTGTTAAATCACCTCATTGTTTGAGTTTGATCAAAGTGTTTAAATGACACTTTGATTGGAGTTATTGCATATTACCTCACCAGAAAACTGCTAAGGTCTTTCAAACTCGGTCACTTTTAAGGATAATAAACTGGAATGCCTCCACTGTACAGGCTGAACCTTTGGCTATGTTAGTTTAGTTTTCACTCCCTTTATTTACGGGCTTATGACATAGTTATTACGTGTTTTAGCTGGGCATATTATAAACAAGTTAGACTACTTATGTCATGATTTGGCATGTCAGCAGGACTATACGTATTCTAGGACAGTTTGTTGTGTAAAAAAAAGTTTTACAGAATTTGAAATAGTTTGGCCAATAAAGCTGGTATTATCAGCCAATAGGATTGTAATTTATATATATTATTTATATACATATTTATTTCCCAACTTCATTCAGTAAATAAATACCCTTTAAATGAGGCTACACTTTCATGCAACCAGAAACCCTGTGAAGAAAGTGATTATTTTCCTGAGCTATTTTAAAAACAAAAGCATCAAGAATGAACAATAGGGGAGCTTCAAATGAGCGATATTGTGGCTACATTCCAGCTAACTCAAGTAGGGTTAACACATCGTCAATCCCCTTTACAACACAAGTTGCGAGAGATAATTCAAGAAGAAAAGATTCATTAGTTAATACAGGGACTGTTATTCATTATGGGATTGTGTGATTCAATGAGTCAAAGGGCAGATTTGGCATTGGCATGGCTACACCGTGAAAAAGCTACTGGAGCAAACATTTACAGATGACATCTTTTAGTTTCTGTCTTCTGTTTTGAGGTGGGATGTTTCCTCGATTCTCCTGAACGACATATTGTCTTTCCTTGTCTTCCCTAGAAAACAGTCTACATTCTATGATTACACATGTACACTAAATTTGATTGTTTTAGGCCATAATTACATAATGGTTCTTGCACACCATTAAGTCTTCGTGACAGGTGCATAGGATCAGAAACTCGACTCGAAAAGAAAACCAAAGAATCCCACACGCTGTCCACCACTTGAACTCACTTTATTAACAGAACGTTTCTGTCCTCAGACCTTCTTCAGGCAAGATTCATACAGACAAACAGTTTGTCTGTTACGTTGTGTTAATAAAGTGAGTTCAAGTGATGGACAGTGTGCTGGATTCTTTTCTTTTCTTTTCGATAGATTGTAGGCAAAAAACAACCTGACACCAGACGATGATGTAGGGAGATAATATTAAATTTTATACAATTGAAAAGTCAAATGAATAAATAATTGTGGGATTTGTCTTTTAGAACGCTTAGAAAATCTCCAGATTTTCTTGGTTAATGTTGAAGTGAGGGAATTTTTTGAAATCGTGGCTACGGCCCTGTGTTCATATTTCGGGGTACATACAGCATGAGTTAATCATTTTAACCCTAACCCCATACAACATGAATTCCTTCTAACCCCTTACCCTTACCCCATACAACAGGAATTAATTTAAACCCTAACCCTAACTGATAACACTGAAGGGATGGAAGAAATGACGAAAAAGCAAATTGCTGCTGAGGGAAAAGAAACGTTACATTCTCATCAGTCATAAATCTAAGCTTGTGGAATACAGCACTGGATGAGGAGGCAGCCATCTTATATCTTTTCACCTGAGGAAGTAAACAGACCTTCCTGGATCTCTGAGTGGGTAAAAAAAAATTTTGACCTGTACCTTTCCCTGACTTATCCTTGACCCCAGACTTCGGATGACCTTTCTAACCTTGAACATGTGGTGTCGCCTTGGATATCAAGGTCAAGAAAAGGTTCCAAGTAAAGGGACAAAAGACATTTTCAATTCAAATACACGGAATCAATGACATCTCGGCGTGGACAGCACAGTTCAGTTCAACATCACTTTGATAGTCCTGGGTCCAGATTGTGACACAGACACACACAGCTGCCATTGGAGAGAGTTACGTATAAGGGTTCTGGTAAAAGGCTACCAGAGGAAGAAGAAAGAGAAGAAGAAGAGGAGGAGGAAGAAGAAGCAGAGTAGCAGCCAGGTGAGAAGTAGTAGTAGTAGTAGTAGACGAACTTGTAGTAGCAGAATAAATACTTGCAGAAGTTGGGAGGAGTCATCTTGGATTTTAGAGAGGTGGGGTGGGGGGGTCTCCTAAGATTTCTTAAAGAAAACAAAACAGGGTAGATGTTGCAACCCTTTTTTTCATAATTATTTGTGTTTTGTCATTAAAAACAAAATTGAGAAAATCTTTTTTTAAACATAATCCTACTTTTTTTTTTTTTAATTTGTTGCATATAACATAATTCTTGTTAAATTTTTTATGTTTAAATTCTCAATTTCTAGCCCTGTTATTCATGGGGGAGATCAGAATGGCTTGCAGAAGTCATGCAGAATATTCATGCTGGTAAACAATGTCATAAAAATGCATTTCTAATTTGCATTCGTTGCCATTTTTTTTTGTCCCTAGAATAGTTTCTCAGAGATGTTCTCCCACTCCTGCTGAATACCTGCTTTCTTTAAAAAGCCTCTTTCTTCTTGCCCCACATCCCCAGAGGTATAGAGTGTATGGTCTGCAGAATCTCCTTCCCCCCTCCCTCTTTCCCTCAGAGGGGGAGGGAGCTCCTCCTCATCCATCATGCCTTCTGAGAGAGCAGTTTGCTGCAGGAGATGCTGTTTTGCACATGTTAGCAGCCAGTTTGGGAGGTTAAAAAGTAGCTTGAATGATGATGATGATGATGATGATTTGCATTGACATTGCTGGGTGGACAAAAAAACTTAAATCTATGGTCTCTCTCCCCCTTTCTCATGGACTCTTCCCTTCTCTCTCCCCCATTTTTTGAATCCATCCATTGTGTCTTTGACTGTCTTTCTTCTGGTTTTAATTGGTTTCATTCATGCCATGCAGTTTTGCTAAAGAGGAGGAGCAGCAGGGATGCTGAGATGCAGGGTAGGGGACGGTGAAGATACCGTAAAAGACTCAAGAGGGAAAGAGAGAGTGAGAAAGAGAGAAAGAGGCGCAATCACATCTTCATTTTCTGTGACACCTCCTTCATTTTTTTAATTTTTTTTTAGCAAATGTTAGGGCCAGTTTTGTGTCTTTGAGGGGGTCTGTTCCCTCCAACTGGTACATCCATCCACGTGTCTGTCTTTGGGTTAATTCCATCACAAGGTGGATTAAAACTGGCTCTTTGACATTTGCTGAGATCTCAGTATTTAAAATGATCAGTTGAACTTGAAGTCCCAAGATGTCAACTTTCTCCCGGAAGATCCAGATGATATCAAATAGACAGGATCATGTCAAATATACATGTGATATGGCTGATGTTTTCTGATATGTATGAGTAGATTTCAGCCTGCTGTTGGAGGTCCTGTAGCTCAGCAGAGATTAGCAGGGCAGCCCGGCCTGTACAGCCCAGCGGCAACACTGGATCAGACTCTGCCAGAGCCGTTAGACATCACGATGGACCACCCCTCACCTTGCATAGTGCTTTGAGTGCCAAAATAATGGAACAATGGAATCAAGAGTTGTGAATGCAGCGTCTTGAAATAAAAAGAATGGTCAGTAAAGCAATGACACAACTAAATTACAAAAAGTTGTGGAAACGGACGGCATCCTTGTCGTATGGTTTCCAAATCCAAGTCTGTCATAGGCCCTCTGGCTGCTACGCTGGGAGCATCCATGCTGTGGTTTGCTCAGTTCAAGAGGTGGAAATGTTTTCTTTCCCATCTTAAAATGGCTTACATTTGATCATAAGCATTTTCTTCGTTGGGATCGTCAGCAAGATTGCATATGAATGTGTCACACAGATGATGGAAATGTTCAGGTCAGAGCATCAGTGACGGTGATGATTTCTACCTCATCTTCTTTTTTCTCTTTCTCTCTATCTCCCTCCCGTGTTCTACAGTGAATCCCGTTGGGAGAGATGGAGGAGCAGCAGTTTAAAGTTTGTTTGTTTTTTCCTCTTCTTTTAGGGAAAGGGGGATTTAGAAACTCAGCACTGAAAGGGAAAAAGAAAAGAGAATTTAGTGAGGATTTGAAGTGAATAAGCAATGACTCTTGACCCTGAGACACCAGACCATAGCATAGAGTTTGATCGTGCCCTGATGAAGGCTGGAGTATACAACCAATAAAAGGTTAATCAAAACATAATTTGATTGAAAACACTATGTAATAGGTGATAAAGGCTTTAGATATTTCAGATGCAGCATTTAGTAATTATTTGATTTAACTATACCAATCAGTTATTTTGATTCAGATTTTAAGTAGATTTAGTAACATTCAGGTCTGGTGCAGATCAAGGTCGAAGCCCATTTTGCACAGAAGTCAGTGGAATGACATTGGTGGGTAAAATAATGTTGTCTGTGATTTCATAAGAATGGCATCTGCACGGTCCTGGAGCCGGTTGCACCAGCTTCGTAAGTTCAAACTTAGCCTAGTTCTAACATAAGTGTTTACTAAGTGGACGTTTACGTATCACTAAATTAAAACGGGTTGCACCACATGAATTAGTACTTAAGTATTTACACTCAGTAACTGCCAGGTATAACTTTTGTGTAGCTAACTGTACCAACTGACAAAGCTAATGTTAACTTTAATATATGACCCATTTAGAGGGAAGGCTAAAAGATTTTTAGAACTTGATAAATGTTTTTTAATAATTATGTAAATCTTGAAGATTTTAAATTACATTTCACAAAAATAACACAACAGACCTCAAATTACGAAAAGTTATGCTGATAACATTTGACTAAATGAGTAAATAACGTCAGTTCAGTTAGGTATAATCAGATATTTCCCTTGCTTTCTAAACTCTTTGAATACTACAAACTCTGAAACACATATTTCATGTATGCAGACATTTATTAAACAAATACCTACATTTACAAAAGATATATCTTTTGTGCCTCTAAAACTGTAATTTTTGGAAGTTATGCTAGCTTGTGATGCTGCAGTGACTTCCTGTTTACATAGTTGATTGCTCGTGATTGGACGGTGTTATAGCTGTTTACTAGCAACTGATGAACTAAAGTATTTTCTTAAGTTTTAATGGTGCAACTCGATTTTGTAAATCACTAGTCTGAAACTAGCTAGTAGCTACTGAGGACATAGGAAGGACTTAACGGATTTATGAATAGTTGGTGCAACCCAGTCCTGGTCTATCAGTATTGGCCAATGAGATGGTTCTATCAGAGATTCACATTTTACAACTGACAGAGGACCAATTTTACCTATAGGACTACAAAAAGCCACCCATCAGGAGACACAATGAGCAAAACTGACAATTATTTTATCCACCATCACAGAAAAATAAAATTTCAGCTTTCATCCAGTTGTTTTGATTTCCATTTCCTCTGCTGAAAAAGATTTGACATTTTTCTGAGGTCCAGTGTGGAACCACATCAGATATGGGCCTGTTTCCCAAAAGCATCAAGACGGAGTAAGATCACTTGTTTGTTGATATACATCGCACATTCTGGCCGTTTATGCAATAGAGGGTAATATCTTTTTGTGAAGTTTGACAAAACAATCTGAAGTCAGTTTAGTATCTTTTCTGGAGCTTTCAATCACAAGTCACAGTCTTCATCAGTAGGTGGAGTTGTCATAGAGTTGCAATCACGTGACCTTAGTATGGAACTTCCATCACATGTCAAGAGGTGGATTTATCTTGTGACCCTTTGGAGGGGGCCTGATCTCTAGGTTGGGAACCAATAGACTACCTAACCAGCTCCACTTTGACCAGCTACAACAATAAAATGCTACTTACACTTTTATGCATTTGTAATAACAATCTATTAGTGTAATACATAATAATATGTCATTCAGTCAAAGGCCATATTTCTGCAGAATGCGTACTTTTACTTTTGACACCTCAGGTACACTTTTCTGATGCAGGACCTTTACATGTGACAGAGTATTTTTTACATTGTTGTATTGGTATTTTTACTTAAGTAAGAGATCTGAGTACTTCTTCCATTGCTGACCAGTGATGATGACTGAGCAAACTCCATCAGCTGATGAAGACAGTGAGATGTGGTTGAAAGCTCCATAAAAAGCTAATAATTGGATGTTGAGTGGAGATTGAGACCTTTTTTTGTATGTATGTATGTACTTAGCTGTAGTATTTATTTCTAATTCATAGTGCTGTAATTGCAACCACTGGCTATTGACCATATGCATTTCAGCAACAAGGAAGTGCTCCACCTGTGTTATTTTGTCTTTTAACTTTTTGTCTACACAGGAAGTGGGAATGTGTCGAGTTGTGTGTCATCCAAAACACAGAGTAAATGTAAATAATGTTAATAAGTTCATAACCTGAATCCTCATACAGAAAAGTTAGCATCAGAGCTCTTGATACTTTTCACCAAAGAAACAGCGCTTGCCACACACAGTAAGCTAGTTAACAGTGAACATGACTTTGGCCAAAAATCGTCTTTTTAATCTGATATCTTTGGTGGATGTGGTTTGTCGGGTCACATGACCTCCTCAACTTTGAGGAATGTATAGTTGACTGTGTGAACCGATCAGGACTGCCACTTTTTACTTGCATTTACTATAACCAGCAATAGCAACTGGAAGTTAAAAGACAAAACCAGATATGGAACAGGTGAAAAAATGAGCGGGCTGCATAAGGTCAATATTGGTAACTGGTGTGTCCATTGCTATAACATCAACAGATTTAATCCCAAAGATGCTGTTGGCAAAGAGGCCGTGGGAGTTCCTTTCATGTTAGAATCGAGATTGATAGTGTTAGCCATTGTAGAAACCCTTGTTTCTTTAATACTGCTGCACAACGTTCCAAACAAAATCCTCTCAGGTTGGAGCAAGAGTGCAATTCAAAGACTTCTACAATGGCAGACTAAGCGTTCCTAATCTAATCTGTAGTTTCCAGTGGTGCTCAGTATGAAATAGTTATTTGTATTAATGGAAACTGCAGCAACATAATACTGCATAATACTGTACATCGAGGCAAGGAAATGATAGGCCAAACACACCACCGAAGCAAAGAAAAGACACACGCTACAAAGTACACCAAGAACACAGAGCTTGAATGTGACACCCACTAACGTTTCTCTCTGCCTCTGTAACTCACACACACAGATACAATCTGCAGACGTCCTCAGGGGGTTGTTCAGTCCTCTGATATAACAAATCTCTGGATGCTAATTTAGCTGATGAGACCAAGAGACATCGAGGCCACAAACTTAATGAAATCAAAAGAGGTCAGAGGTCAAAGTTCAAACCAGAGGACTGCAGCCAACCAGGATTAAGCCAAAATCCAGACAAAGATGTGAGAGTTGGTGTGTCCTGCACGTACAGACCAGACCTTGGCCAAATAATACTATTTTTAGCTTTTTGTTTAATCCCACTTTAACCGTCAGACCGGCAGGGTTTGCTGCATCAGGTCAGTTCATTTCTAATTAATTTCACTCTGGTGCAGTTTGTGTTTGCCCGAATGACAGACTACAATTCTTCTGCACCTGTGTGGGATAAAACAAGCCGTAGGTAGTGTTTGTGAAGGCTGTTTGACCCAGGTGTGGTACACACAAAGGCTACACGAAGAAAGAAAAAAAAAAGGGAAGGAAATAGAGTGCGGCACACAACACGAAAACACACAGAACATAAAACAAAATGTCACACCAACACAGAACCACACACAGGTGAGGAAACACAACACAAGGAGCAAAACAGTGCACAGGAACAACAGTGAGATACACATTCTTACATGGAGAAGCAGTTTTGCTTCTTTCTTTCTTTTCCTCCTCCTCATCATCATCACACTTTTCTGTCTTCCCCAAACTTTTCCTCCTCCATCTCCTCCCTCTGATGCTGCTCGGCTGACAATCCACTCAGAACACATCATTTCATAGCACATTTTCCTCCCCATCTACAATATATCACTCCAGTCTTTTTCATTCATTTAAATGGTCCCCCCCCCCAAGTTGTGAAGGTGCTCCAATTTCACTCAATTCTTTTTTGGTTTTTGCTGTGAGAGACTTCAGGGTGGGGGGTGGGGGTGGATAGTGTGTTGGGGGGATAAACTCTCACAGACAGAGGGACACAGTTATTGAAAAAGGGTGGAAAGACAAGGGTACGACACTGGGAGAAGACAGGAAACACAGTTGGACAAGGAAAGCAAACTAGCATTTTTAAAGGAGGGGGGCAAGCGCCACCAAACAGAGCACATGGTATTCACGGGCACAGAAAAGAGAGGAAAGCTCAATTTGTTTTTTTCTTATCTCTCCCTTTTTCATACATACAGTACATCTTTGAGGAAACATGGGTGAATAGGAACACAAGAGGACCAAACGATTGAGAAAGAGATACCTGAGTTGTGAATGGATGGAAAAGATAGAAACGTTGGCAACAACGGACAGAATCTGAAGAGCCAGCAGTCACTTGGATTAAAAACACTGACTTTTGAAGGGTGCCTCTGCAGTGTGGATTCTCACTAGGTAGTCCATGCAACTTCTTCAAAGATCTTTTGGGGCAATCTGTTGTATGAAGCGTTCAACTGGTCTGAGGCTCATTCAGGAGTTAAGAGATTTAAATCCTAACTTTGCACATTACAACATATTTTACACTGCTTGCCCTAGACCAGTGTAGACTCTCCACAATTTTGAGACAAAAATCAGACATACTGGCCATATTAAGGGGAAATTGGTTTTCCTGTGTTCCCAGCATCCTTGGATTGTGAATTAGACCCATCCCGGTCCAGGATGGATTACCAACAGGGCAAAGCAGGCAACTACCCCAGTACCCCAGACCCTCATGGACCCAAAAGGCCCTGGGTTCAACTGTGTGGTAATTATTTTGCGATGATTTGATTAATTGCACATTTGTTTACTAACATGCGCCACTAAAGCACATCCAACCCTACCACACGAGATCATCGAAATTGGAGGATTCTGCAAAACCTTGGGTTGCAATAAATGACAACCGCTTTTTTTTTAAATATATATATATATCCAATTCCAATATTTTTTAGATTTTCGCTTTCTATACATGGCAACTATGTTATGGTTAAGGTTAGGGAAAGATTGTGGTTACAATTAATAAAAACTCCACACAAACAGGACACACAACTTCCTGAACTGACAGTGAACGTTGGCACTGGACGTAGATTGTGAGGTGTACTATTGCCCCATATGGATGTCATTTCTAGAGATACTGGATATAAACTGTATCTGAAATGGTAAGGACCTTAAACCCGTGGGCCATCTCCTCACAACAATAAAGTCATTAGAAAGTTTTCAGTAATATCGCCTTTTTTTGATAGCATTTTATGGGGCCTTTTAGTTTCTCCAGCATTTTTACCCATTTTGCAGTTGATACTGCATTGGCCCAAGTAAGACAAGACATTACGTTTAAAAGTGGGGGTCACATTATATTCAAGGACTAGACATTTACGTTTTCACAACATCAGGGTGGGTTTACTCAAAAGGGGTCTGCAGCTCAGCTTTGCCCAAGGCCCCCTGGCTGGTTAATCCTCATCCTTTGTGGGAGGGTTGCATTGAATCGTTGCATTCTCACATTGCAGAGGGATCCTTCTTTTGAACTCTTAAAATGCAGTTTAAATGCAAGTGTAGAGAATAGGACAGGACGGAAGAACATGAAACATGACATGGACAGGGTGGAGTCACAAACAGATAATGAAGAAGCAGACGAATGAAAAGGATGCACAGGGGAATTTGGTGAGGAGGTATTTGGGGAGGAGAAGGGTCTCTGCTCTCTCTCTCTTGAAGAGTTGAGACCATGATGGAAGAAGCTGGATTTGTTTTTGTTTTTTTGTTTTGTTTTTTTCACGTCTTAGCATTAGTTCACAGTTACTGCTTCTTTTTGCATATATCTGATAAGCGCAGGGCTTTCAGAACAGTTCTCTGTGGAAAGAGAAGCAAAAGAAAGAAGAAAAAAATTATAAGCTACGATTGTTAATATGTTTCTCTTATTCATAAGTCTCTCAAGATCGATAAGAAAGCAGCTATACAAGACCTGCTAACCTACGAAACGTAACCCCTCCCCATCCTGCAAAAATAAACTTTCCCACCCCCACCCAGCCCCGTTACAGTACCTAACATGGTCTCTTCTGACCAATAGCATCATATCATTTTGGCATGCATAATGTCAGCCCGTCCCACCTCTTGCATTCAAAGAGGTGAAGATTTTTTGTCCTGCATGCTTTGTTAGTGCATATGTATGCGTCTAAACACACACATCCATACACACTCTTAGTAGTCTAAATGATATATACACATTCATTAAGCTTAAGACTAAAATCTTATCAAACCTCCTCACATTATTAGTCATATCAGTATCCTTATTGCTTGCGATGGTAACCCATGCAGATTCATCTACAACACAAACTTTACATATGTACATCATCGTGATAAAAGCGACCAATCAGCAGTGGCCTTACAGAAAATGACAGACACACTCGAAACAAGTGGACATTGGGAAGGGAGAAGAGGATAAGGAGAGGATGAGATGTTGAGAAACGATAGACAGGTTCAGTAGAGAGACTGGGGTGTGTGTTTACATCTATGTATGTGTGTATGTGTGTGTGTGTGTGTGTGTGTGCCTGGTGTGCATGTCTGATAGGATAGTGGGTTAAATGATTTTCCAACTGGGAATTTAATCCTGAACTCCCAGTGGATTAAAACCTCAAAACCATTCATTCTAACATGAATCTGGATTCAGTTGGACTTCTGAGGCTATCTGGAAACAGAACACCCTGCATGACCCAAAATCAGGGTCATATAAGGTTAAAGGAATAGCTTGACATTTTGGCAAAAACGCTTCTTCACTTTCTTGCCAAGAGTGAGATGAGGAATGGATATAAATCTCATGCCTGTGCAATACAGAGCTAGAGCCAGGAGGCAATTACATTATCTTAGTGTAAAGACTGGAGGCAGCTAGTCGGGGCCTAAAAAGTCCCTAAGTTTGCATACCAACATCTCTAAAGCTCACTAATCAACATGCTGCATCAATCAAACTGTACACAAAAGGAATTGTAAAAATGACAAGTTGTGTTTTTACAGGGTTACGTGTTGTTCCTATTTCCTGGTAACCAGCGGCTGGGGCAGTGACTTCCTGTAGCTCTTTCCCCCTACTTCCAGTTTCAAATCTAAGCTAGGCTAATCGCTTCCCGGCCATAGCTCCAAACGCACAGACATGACATGGATATCGATTTTCTCACCAAACTCTCAACAAGAAAGTGAATAAGCATGATGATAATAATTTTCCCAAAATATCAAACAAATTCTTTAAATATACAGTTATCTGCTCCTCAGACAAAGTCATTGTCCTCATTTGGAGCTCTCACCTCCCAACACTCCCAGCTTGAATGTGAAAAAGTAACAGGAAGGGGATATCTCAGAGCACAGGAACAAGTCCCATTTTTCGCAAACAGTACTTTATAAACTTCCTCTGCACCTTTAAATGGTTCTTGTCCAAGGCTATTAACAGAGTCTATGTTCACTGAGTTGTTAGTGATAGTTTTTCTCTTTTGGGAATCTAATGCAAATCAAAGGGAACAATCTCCTGCCAGCTGAAAGCTCTCTGTTACTTTGTGTATGGGAGAGAAGGAAGGTGAGGGCGAGAGATGATGACAAGGGATTTCAACAGATGTGAAACTTAACCAACAGACACATATTTACTGTCTACAACAGTGAATAAGTCTGACATTGTGGTTCCGAAATCAAATACATTTCTGCAACATCAGAAAAAAAAAACAGACATTTATATTTAGGAGGAAAAAAAACTTGACATGACATCATCATGTGATCACACATAGATTGTTAATAATAAACATCAAAACTAAACAGAAATAATGATTTCATCTTTTCTTTCTTACAGAAACAAAAAGAAAGGAACGTGTTTTTCCAAGTTGACATTTGTGCATCTTAGTACAGAGGTAGATGCAGGTCCAGGCACACACACGTGCACACACAAACACCTGCGTGCACACTCGTCATGTGTGCCGCAGATACAACGCATCTGAACAGACACACACAGATCCAACCACCCCTGTCTCATTTATCTACATTGCATATTTCTATGTTTGTATGCTGTCTCTGTTGTCGTGTTCTCTCTCTTCTTCCCAAGTGGCCGTTTGTCGTCCTTCTCTTCTCCTACCACGGGCTGTCACTCCAGTAGCCGTTCACGGTGCCTCCTACTGAGCAGCCACAGCCGAAACAAAGAAGAGATGGACGGACAGAAGAGGAGGGGGTGGGGTGGGGTTGGGGGGTTTGGGGGAGGGGCAAAAACAGGGAAAGAAAGAGAAGCCAAAAAGGGAGAAAACTAAAAATATTGCCACTGGCTGCTGAGTCACACTGGAGTCAGTGCAAGTAGTAACGCTGTTGGCGGCGGCGGTGGTGGTGATGGTGGTGGTGGTGATGTTGGCGGGATGAACTCAGACTTGAGGAAAACCACGCTTCTCACACTCTGCGATGTCCAAAACTTTTCCCAGATAAAGAGAAAGCCAATTACCTCGCCACCTTAAAGGAATAATTCAACATCTTTGAAAATATGCTACTTTGCTTTCTTTCCGAGAATGATGTGAGGAGATGAAAATCAATCGACGGAGCTGGAGTCACATGGTTAGCCTACTTTAGCATAGCAAAACTGGAACAGGGTGAAACAGCTCTTTATTAAAAAACACCTACCAAATAAAACTCACTAATTAACACATTGTAACTTGTTTGTTTAATGTGTACACAAATAGAAATGTAAAAAAAGACTGTGGTTTTAAAGTGAGTTATGTGATGGTGCTATGTCTCGACAAACAAGTTTAGGTCTTTGGGTATTGATGTGTTTACCAGATAATAAGGACGGTAAGCGCATGTTTGCTCTGTAAATGTATGATGGTAGCAAACCTGGCAACCTCAATGTCACAACAAGACCCCGGAAAGTGCTCACAGTCACTGCAACTGGAGAACTACTTTCAGCACGTTAACGCCACCTAAGACCACAGATTGCCCTTTGTCTTTACATTTCTGTTTGTGAACCAGTTAAAAAGACAAAATAGCTCATGTTAATTAGTCAGCTTTACTTATTCAGCTTGAACAGAGCCAGGCTAGTTGTTTCCCCCTGCTTCCAGTCTTTATGCTAAGCTAGACTAACCACGTCCTGACTCCACAGACATGAGATATCAATCTTTTCATCTCACTCTCAGAAAGAACGCAGCTTCTCTTTGTGCTGTTCCTTAGGTAAGGTCTAAATAAAAGCACAGTGAAGCTTTGCAGCTCAGTGTTTTGCTGAGAGCCCAGGTAAGAGCGCATGGAGAGCAGGTGAGGAGTGAGGGTGTGGTGAAGATCAGACCCTACCGCTCCAGTTCCTATGATGTCTACACTGGAGGTCGTGGTAAGGCTAAAGGACAAAGTTCATTATATGTGTTTACGTACCTTTTTTTTTTTCTTCCTATAGCTGCTTTTGTCTATTTATTTTACGAAATATGTTTCATGTACCAGCTCTGAAGTGTTAGTCGAGTGACAGCTCAGCCAATACCAACTCTGCTTTTTACTCTGCTTTTTATCCCCTCTCTGACTGCCCCCCCAGCATCCCATAATCCCTTTTGACAGTGATTCCTAACCTTTTCAGTTTGTGACCCCTTCAATCCAACATACCATGAATTCTCAAATCAGGGCCGAAACTGAGGACACTGAGGTCATGTTCTCTGTGTATTTTCTGGGAGTTTGGGATATTTGGAAACTTGGGGTACATTTACATTCTGCAGATAAACACTTGGTGTTTATTACAGTATTCTGAAGAGTCAATAAATTGAAATTCCAGTGTGGAGAGGGCTGTGAAACGTTCTCATCTTCACACTGGAAAATAACACTAGGAAAATAAGACAGACAATACAGTTAAATGAATAATTGAATAAAAAGTGTCTGGGCAAAATTCCTTGGAGGAAATGGGGGTGTTCGATTAATGACCTCAGTATTTCTAAATTCCGGACCACGGCCCTGTCTCAAATAACAGCCAGGCAAGTGTGGCACAATAAAATGATTAAGGCTGAGTAAAAGTGAAAAGTATGTTTCCATCCACCTGTTTTAATGCGCATTTTCAATTAAAAAACCTGAGTGGAAATTCTGTAAAAAGAAAAATGTTTATATCGGGAAAAAGTTTTTATGCTTGGCCGAGGTGGAGAAGTTGGTGTATCGATAAAAAAAATAAAATACAACAAAGTGCAATGGAAACAGAAGCATGTGACTTAAACATCACTCAAACTTGCACTGAAGAGATGAAACATCCGGTCTGTGTGCAGTGATGATGAGGAGACTGTAACCTTCCTCTCATTAAAACATGAAACAAACAGAAATGTCATGTTTTCCACACGGCTTTTGTTCGTTTGAGGTTTGACTGGAGCTCTTTTGACTCTTGACAACATCTCCTTGAGGCCGAACCGGCACTGCCAACAAAACTCTATCTCGATGAACCCAATATTCACATAGCAGTAGTGGATGGAAACACATATTAATTCACATTTTCTTTTGCAGATTTTCTGGAAATTTGGTCAAATTTCTGCGCTACATTTGGATGGAATCTCTACTTGAGCGGGGCAGTAATTACCTGTACAATGGGGCCTCATGCGGTTATAACAGCATTTTGTACAATTCCACTATGGAAATGTATGTTAAATGTACATTACCCTATGGAGCTTCCTCCCTATAAACATGGACTTTTACTGTTTAACAGTAAACAGCAGTCAGTCAAAACAGGAACTGATCAAAAACTACTGAGGCTTCTTACTCAAATATGATGAAAAACACTATATAAAAACAGGAGTAATAGAGGCATGTCTTTAATATTAGCCGGATTCACATAATGGTCTGGCTCTATCTGCAGCTAATGTAAATAAAGGCCACTATCTGTGAATTTACAGTATGTCTTGCCTCCCCCAAAGAGGGTTGCTTGTTACTCCTCAGATTGCTTTATTTGAATACCTGTCAGGGGCCAGGAGAGGTCAAATTATCCAGCATTTTTTATGTTTCATAAATATATTTTACCTAATTTCATATGTTTTTAATCATCTCTCAACTGCGTCAGGTATATCTTGCAGCCCCTCGGGGGTTCCAGGTTGGGAATCACTGCCCTATGACCTGCATCCCACCCTGACAGTTCTCCAGGGTGGGATGCAGGTCCTTTTCGTACCTCCTGCAGTACGTCCTGTGACTGTTGTTAGCAGAGCGTTTAGGGTCTGAGCAGAATCTGAAGCCTAAGGAGGAAGCAGTAGAAAGAGCTACTTTACTACTAAGAGAGGAGGAGGGGACGCCGTTGCTTCTATAAGCTGCTTATGGAGTTGATGTCGAATCTAATGGAACTCCCCTCTCTCCTGTACTAAAGGGATACACTGAGAACAAACTATGTATCTGCGTGTGTTGATGCATGTGCAGGTTTGCACGTGTGTAAGAGAGGTTGTTTCATCTAAATGTGGCACAAGGAACTGAACATCCACAGTCTACATGGCTTTTTTTAAAGGTGCTGAGGTGCTACAGTTTGGGGTATTTTCTTTTCAGAGATATGCTTTTTGACTGTTAGTGTACAAAAAACGTCTTTGTTTTTTTGTTTTTTTCGATCTCCTTGTAGGTATAGTGTATGTTCTTATTCTGGAGATTCTCGTGAGTAGAAACATGCATGCTGCAGTAATATGTTAGTGTCTATGTGTGTGTGAATGTGTGCATTCTGAGGCTTAATATTAGAAAAGTCTCTTATTCTACTCTTAAGTATCAGTCTTAAAGCATTGAAGTGCAAGTGCAGTCGAGATACAGGCAAGAAGTAGCACAGGGAAAGCTAGAGGTAAACTAACTCAGCTATCATATCAGTTTAAACTAACCTAGACTCTATCCCTGTTAGTAAGGCAGGTGTGTTTGTGTGTGTTTGTGTATTTTAAAATACATTTGCTTAAGCGTCTATCTCAGCTTAATCACTAAGGTTTAGCTATTTTGTTTTAGAATAGGACCCTCTAGTGCCTAGAAGAACTCTAATTCGTCGTTTCTATTAAGAAGAAAACATGTGGGTAATGGTAATGAAAGAGCAGCTACGATGAATCAGATGTCCATGAGATGCTCCTTCCATGTTGATGCTTTTGTTTCTTTCGCATATTCCCCAGAAAAAAAAAAAAAAAAAAAAAAAAAAATCATTTTATATTTTATTGTTGCTGTTGTTGTTGACATTTTGTTGTTTGTGTTTCCCTGTGGGCTATGCTACAGGATGGAGGGAATGGGGGAGTGGCATCGCCTGAGGCCAGGTGGTTCGAAGGGCTCGAAGGTGGAGTTGGTGATGGGGGTGAGGCGCAGCGGGGCGCCAGTCATCCCGGAGATATTATTGAGGCTGCGCGACTTCTCATAACCCGTGGCTACATGAAGATGACAAGCATAGGTCAAAGGGCAAAGGTTAGAACGGGGTCATGAAGGGTCATTCATATTAGCAAATGAAACAGTCAGCATGAGTGTTTTCATGATATGGCAAAAAGTTGTAATGTAAGGAATGTGTGTCATGGGATGGAAATGCAAATAGTTATGACAGAAAGTAATGTTATGATATATTCATTTATGTTATGTCATGACAGCATTGCACATCAGAAATAGCAAATATAAACCATTTGTTACAGTTACAAGCATTTGTAAATGAAACAAAGTTGGAAAAAAAGAGAAATAAAACAAAACCAGCCCAAACCAAGTAAAATATTTTAGACCAAAGGAGGAAGTTAGAAAAAGACAGACAGACAGATGGACCGAGGGACAAACAGATGGACAGACACACACAGACAGACAGAGACAGGACAAAACAGGAATATTGGTTACGAAAATCAGCTATCAGTTGCCACAATATCCCTCAGACACCTATGGGTGGCGCTCTGTAGCACCGACAGGAGAGGGCGGATGCACTAGTCCAGTGGACGTACACAAACCCCTTTGATCTGAATGCATCCCATAAGATTTTTGTACTTGTACATCCACTGGACTACCTGCTCTGAGATTCCCAAAAGCACATCGGTGATGGTACACTTTGTTTAGGAACAAGAAACACAGCCGGACTTGGTGGTTTAATGATTTTTGGGAAAGTCAGAGCAACTCAGGTGGGTAAATCATCTGGAGCTGAGCACAGTTAGAAAAACACACAATCCTCCATGTTAACACTCCAATCTTAAAAACCTCCACTTTGACTTTCACATTGAAGACATTTTAATCTCAGAGACCAGGTGTTTTAGCCAGTCTACCAGTAGGAACAGCAGGCTGCTGTTAACAGGGAAACAGTCAGTTAGACAGAAAGACAGACAGACAGACTGACTGAAGACAAAACCTCTCCAAGGTCAGGGTCAAGTATGTGTTTCTCTTCATTTAGGAGGTAAAATTTAACAAATTTAGCAGCCATGCTAGCAGCTCTATGAGGCTGTATTTGGCAACAGCAGTGCTTTGACCTAAATGCTAACATCAGCATGCTAACATTCTGACAATGACAATGCTAACATGCTAAAGTTTAGAAAGTATAATGTTTACTATGCTCACCATCTTAGTTTAGCGTGTTATCATTCTAACATTTGCACAATTAGCACCAAACAGAGCTGAGGCTGATGGGATTTTTTTGGGGGGGCTTTTTGACTGGCAGGTTGAAATAGCAGGAAGTGACAGAGTTAGGTGACCTTTCAACATGTTGGGTGGAATTTACTCTTGAAGAGTGTGGTTAAACATTACGTCATTTACACCTGGCTGGGATCTGATGTTGTTTCCCAGCATTTGAAGAAAAAGCCCTATGTAAGAACTGGAATACATAGACATTCGACTGCTCAGTCTGCATTCATTGTTATTAGCCTGATGGATACCGGATTTTTTAGGGTAATATGATACAGAGATTTGAGAGTTTAAAAAAATCCCATTACGACATATCGGCTAATATTCTTTTATTTTTTTTACATTAACATATCATAAACAAAGGTGAAAAATGGGCACTCCACTGATTTAGTATTGCACTTCCATTGAGGTGGGGGACTCATAAGAGATGGATTAAACAAAAAAATGGTCAAAATTTAAGTAACAGAGATTATATTCTGACTTTTAGTCCCTAGTATGGGTCATGCTTCAAAAACACTAAATTTTTCAAAATGCATGCTTGCTAATGTCTTTTATTAAATCCTCCTTGTCCCCTAAATGGCCACTTCTTTCAAACCCCACACTCCAGTTTGTAATGCAGCCTTTCTAAAAAAAAAAGTATAGTCTCAAGCCCCACCCAAGATAACCCTGATGACCTCATCAAGGTTATCATTTTTACTGTTCTCACAGTTTGAGTAGCACTCCTCGTGACAAATAAACTGAAACTCATATGTACAATTGGTGGAGTGCCGCTTTAAATTTGCTTTCTAAACAACTGCCACCAAGATATGTTCTGAGCGGGACATTTTACAGTTAAAAAGTAAACTTGACAGAGCTCTCTGGTAGACAAACTATGTAATGGCAACAGTGTTTCTAAATCACCATACATACATCTTCATGGTATGCCAGTTCGCTGATATAATAATAATAATCTGTGAAAAGCTAATATTGAGAAAGATATAGGTCTGGACGATTAATTGGTGTAGCTCTGACTTTTTTATATTTAAAAATTATTTATATTAAATTTCTAATTCCTAAACAACCAAAGAAATACTTAAGAAAATAAAGAGAACGTTCTTATTCCTGAATAATTCTGTTCAGCCAAAAGTCAAAGACTAAGCTGTCGTAAACTGGCAGGCCTTCTATAAAATCCCAATGTAAGTGCAGAGAGTAAGGGCTCTCACAGGGGGCGCTGTACTGTGATGGGCTCAAAGAGTGAAGAAGCAAACCAATTTATTTTGAAGAATCTGTTCTGTTTAAAATTTCAACCCTAGGATCAATTAGAAAATATCTAACAATCTTCTCTGTAGCCTTTTTGTATTAAGTATTAAAGAACCCAACCTTACACAGAATAAATAAATACACATTGAATATTATAAATGGGTCTAAGTTTGAGACTGTTTTCCTACTTTTTTTTTACTTCAGAGATCTGGAAGTCATAATCATGAGAGAATGCCACCAATTATTTTATTTTATTCTCTTTTGAAACTGGAATTCCAAAGTAAACTGGAATTATTGCCTTCTACTCCCCCACCTGCCTCTGGTTTTACTTCCACTGAATTTATTTCTGTCAGGGATTTGAACTGTCACAAGTGAATAAAACTCTTTGGAGAGAATGAAGTTGGGAAGTCAGTCAGCCAGAAAATTAATCAGTGCTGGATTTCCTAAAACAACTTTAGCATTGAAATATTTTTGATTTTATGAATGATTTACAATGAAGTGATTATGTAGAATAAAATCAACCTTGGTGAGTTTTATTGTACCAAATAATTGTGCTTTTGATTTTGATGGAATAAGGCTGATGTCTGAAGTGCTAAAGTGCTTCCAGGAAACCCAGCAACACATAGACCATCCAACAGACACAATGGAGTCAATTACTAGGTGTCTTAAAAGTAGGAATGCTAATAAATAGGGTTAGACTAATGTGATTAGATAATTTAGGTTAAAAAGGTGTAGATTAACTACTCTGCAGTCCTACTTTGAGACACTGTCATTAAAGAGTAAGAGGAGAGGTAACACTGTTAAAAAAGGTGGGTCGTCAACATACAGTATATCATACAACTTATCACATAATAGGTAAGACTGTGTTCAGATACACATTAAAACTCTATGAAAAAAACAGCCTTCTCATTCATTTCAATGAGACCACTGCTTTACCCCCACTGGCCCTGGCAATGGCCCTGGCTACAAAACACAGGGTAATCCAGCTAAAAGTTTAACCAGGCTCAACTTTTTGATGCAATGTGATGTGACGTCATCCGGCAATGCACTGTGTTGGCCAATCAATTATACAACTCATTTCTAGTAGATTGCTTTGTAATGTGAATGGTGTAATTGACCGTTTGCTAAATCGCTATCCCAAACAGTGATTGTCCAACCAAAGCTTAGCAACTGTAACTTCCCTGTCAAACTTTACATTCTCCACTTGCCAAAACAGTGTGCATAGGGCTGAAGTAAGAGCGATACTCAGTATGTCAAAAGTTTAGAGCAGGGGTCATCAACTACATTTGTCCAAGGGCCAGAATTTTTCAAAGCAGACAATGTGGGGGCTGGACTTTCAATTTATATATATATATATATATATATATATATATTATATATATACAGTATATGTCAGACCTAATTAGCCTATTATTGTTTAATATTTTCACCTTTTTTTTTTACAAAATTAATGTTATTTTTGTTCTATCAAAGCATATAAAACATGGGATATCCATAAAGATAACTAGACACTTAACATATGAAACGCAATTGCAGAATGCAGTCCTGATTGGTAGGACATATTAATCGGTTTTGGCACTATCAATGTCCTGATTGGAAAATGCTTGCAAGAAGCAGGAAGAAAAGCCTTTTGAATTGTTTGTCAGACACGCAAAATTGAAAAAAATAAATAAAACAAAATGTTAAATAAGAGCATGTGAAAAAAATAAAAGGAAATATTAAATGACAGCTATAAGTTTGTCCCCATTCTTGCGTGAAAATATGGCACAAGCTGCATTCCATTCATAAAAGAATAAAAGATTTTGTTTCAGCTTCACCTATTCCGCTTGCCGCCAGCCAGTGGGTTCAAACTGAGAACCTCTGGCTGTGAGGCAACAATGCTAACCATGGCACCATTGTGCCATTATGCTAAATATTGTAGGGCATTTTGTTCCTCCTCACATTTTCTGAATTAATTTATATTCTGCGGGCAGGATCAGAAGCTTTGGCGGGCTAGATGTGGCCTGGGGGCTGCCAGTTGACAAACCCTGGTTTAGAGTGTGGTGTCTCTTTATTAGCCTTTCCAAAACCAAAGCCACAAGAGTAAAAGTTTAAGGAATGGATTAAACTGTGTGTTTATTGGCTTTGCTGTTCGCTGCTAACATTAGCATGTTGGCTAACTAGCTTAACTTAACGCTCAGCTGTAACATTTAAAAGTCAGCTGGAGATGGTGTTTTCAACAAACTCACGTTGTAGCATTAGATTTGGCTTATGCTAGCTAGCTACAGCTGATGAACTCTGTTGCCTTTTCAGCCAGCAAAATCCATAGTTACCGACTAGAAAAGATAACCTGTTTTTGTCTACTTCTGTCTATAATCAAGGACCCATTGTTGTGAAAATTACTATGAATTTTGATGGTAAATGATGGTGATGCCACCATTATGCAGTGTGAGAATGGAAAGCTTGACATGAGTAGCAACATGAGCAACTAAGGGGGCTTAATGAATGGTCAATTGTACTTTTTACAGTTGTAAAATAGGGATATCACTTTTTCAAAAAACTTGTTTGAATGCCTGAGAACTAACACGTAATACATTTGAATTCATTTGAACATAACCCATGGAACCCAATTGACATTGTTTTGTTCATTCATTGAGCCTCTGCTGCCTCCCTTGCATCACAAGCTAACAGGTGACTTTGTATTTGTTATCACCAGCGTTAATTCATTTTAACATTTAGCTCCATTTTTATAAAGTTAAATCAAATCTAAAATGCTTCCACTCATTATTTCTCCAAGCGTAAAAATTCATGTTGTCCTTGGACAAGTCGTGGTAAGAGCTGACAGTAAAGTACTTAATGGCATCTTTACCGTGCACCCTCATCACAATGGCTACAACAATAAACAACTACAAATCAATACCTACATAACCCACCAACACATGATACACCATGAGTTTTAATTACTCATCAACACCTCTCAGAAAGAATTTGCCCTTGTGAGGTTAGTCTGGGATCAGTTTCAACTCTGCAGAAACCAAAATTGGAAAGTTGCATAAAGAGGAAGTGAGGCACTGATCCGGGACCAACATACAAGGGCAAATTCAGCCAATAGGTCTTTGTAAAATTTCTTGCTGAGAGATCTGTTACCTTTTCACCGGCTTTCTGGAATGGGACTGGTTAAGATGTTAGTTTGCTGTTTTACTTTTATTTTAAGTTATTATCAAAATCTTTTAAGTATCAAATCTCACCTCCTATAGCCTGAAAGATGGTAGTAAGAAAATGTAAGACCTGCGACTGTGGTCAGCTTGAATTTGTGTCAGTTACAATGGATTCCAATAATTACAAGGACCACATTTTACACCTGGTATTGACATGCATATATGTGCTTATAACATATTCACATACAAGGTAAAAAACCATGTTAATGCAGGTGTAAATGCGCACAGAACACAATACGATTGGTTCGGCCACACCAGATCTGGAGGTGGTCTAGCTCACATTATATTCAGATCTCAGCCATGACATCTGTACGGCCTGACCGCATTCTTAAGAAATAAATCTGTCCAACATGTTCAAAGATCATCTAACTGTCTGTCATAAAGTTACAGACGAGCCCTTCCTCTGCAAAGGGAAAATAAGTAGAGCCTATACAGCAGGGAGGGAGACCCTCGAGAGACCACCACGATGTACAAGAAGTGCAAGGTGAGAGTCACGTGACAGATGGGGGTAGCCAAGTAAGGAAACTCTGATTGCCTTCTTGAAGGGGAACACATCAAAGTCTGTTTTACCGGTGTTGGGGAATACCACTGCATATGTGAAAAATTGTTGTGTAAAGCCTTTTGTGTCTCCAGAGGGAACTTTGGGAAGTCTGATAAATGTCCTCACGTGATGTCACTTGAGTCAGCATCAGTTGGGGCTGAAGACTAATAGTTTGAAAATGTAAAAAATCTGGGCTTTCTGAGTTCGAAAGAAGTGAGTTTACCAGACCTCTGTAGCCTGCTCCTCACCTTTGCTTGAGGCTAGCGGATTGAGGCTACATTAGCCACTACTAGCATAACACACCTGAATCTCCGACAGGGCCATCGGTGGTCGAATTATATTGTGGGTAATGTTTTGAGAGGTTTTGAGAAGGAAAAAGAATGTGTGGAATCAAAAAGACGATATCTCTGGTTCTGCTGCATCGATTATGATCCCTTTTTTATACCATCAATGTTACAGGAGTGCAATATTATCAGTAGAGCACTCTTTTCAGTGGAATAATTTCCCATTCAATTCAATTAAATTTTCCTAGGCTGTGAGGGTCCACGTAACATAAATTTTATCATCTGCCAATGTCTGTGATGCGTCTGAATGTCATGTGTGCATTCATTTTTTGACTATATCCACGCTTTTAGAGTACAAGTATTTAGTTAAGTTAGCAAGGCTACTTAAAAGTAAGACTACTAATAGTAGTAGTAGCACTTGTATTGGTCCTTGTGGTTTCCCACTGCTGTTTCCAAGGTCCCCTGGTAGGGTCTCCCAAGGCAAATTGGTCCCAGGGGAGGGGATAGATTAAGAGCGATTCACAAACCCACAATGAATCACACCATAAAGAGCTGGAGCACCTCACCCGGAAGAGGAACACCGGGGCCCCCCCCTGGAGCCAGACCCGGAAGGGGAGCATGATGGCAAGCGTCTGGTGGCCGGGCCTTCGGCACAGCCCGAAAAATCGACAGATGCTGAAGGCTCTGGACATTGTTGGGCTTTCTCCTCCTCTTCCTCTCCATCTGTACGCCCTCATATCCCATCAATGCTTGTTATTAATTCAACTTCTTCCCGTAGTTGTGCGCTTTCTCTCCTCTCTCTCTCTCTCCCTCCCCTTCTGTTGCTTTCTGCAGGTATTTCTGCCTCTGGAGCTGTGGAGTCTGGGTCTGTGGTTGCTGCCGCCTGCTGCCCTCGTGCTCCTGCTCTGCACCCGCTGATGCTATTGCTGTTGTTGCTGTTGTTATTAGTATTGCTATTATAATGTTGCTCTTAGTGTTGTTTCCGTTGGTGTTAACATCAATGCCATTACCATATCTATGCTGTATTGTGCTGCTGTATGTTCTCTTTCCTCCTGCTCTCTCTCTCCCGCTCCCCCCCTTCCCCTTCAACCCAACCGGTCGAGGCAGATGACCGCCCACCTTGAGCCTGGTTCTGCTCGAGGTTTCTACCTGTTAAAAGGGAGTTTTTCCTTGCCACTGTCGCATAGTGCTTGCTCATGGTGGGAACTGTTGGGTCTCTGTAAATATAAAGAGTCGGTCTAGACTTGCTCTATTCGAAAAAGTGCCCTGAGATAACTTTGTTATTATATGGCGCTATATAAATAAAACTGAATTGAATTGAATTGAATTCCCACCTCCGGAAGAACTTCTCGCGCATCCCGGGGGAGGTTGGGGACATGGAAACAGAGTGGGCCATGTTCAAAGCCTCCATTGCTGAGGCGGCCGCTAGGAGCTGTGGTCAGAAGGTCATCGGTGCCTGTCAAGGCAGCAACCTTAGAACCCGCTGGTGGACACCGGCGGTGAAGGAAGCCGTTAAGCTGAAGAAGGAGGCTTTTCGGGCTTGGCTCGCCCAGAGGTCTCCTGAAGCAGCGGACAGGTACCAGGAGGCCAGAAGGACGGCGGCCTCGGTGGTTGCCAAAGCAAAAACCCGGGTGTGGGAGGAGTTTGGGGAGGCTATGGAGAAGGACTTTCGGTTGGCCTCAAGGAAGTTCTGGCAAACCATTAGACTCAGGAAGGGAAAGCGGGGCTTGGCCCAGGCCGTGTTCAGCAGGGGAGGAGAGCTGCTAACCCGGACTGGGGATGTTGTCGAGCGGTGGAAAGTGCACTTTGAGGAACTCCTCAACCCTACCAACATGTCCTCAGTGGAGGAGGCAGAGTTTGAAGACTCGGGGGAAGACTCACCCATATCCCTGGCAGAAGTCTCCAAGGTAGTCAAAGAGCTTCTTGGTGGCAAGGTGCCAGGTGTGGATGAGATTCGCCCTGAGATGCTGAAGGCTCTGGACATTGTTGGGCTGTCTAGGCTGACACGCCTCTTCAGTGTCGCATGGAGGTCGGGGACAGTGCCTGTGGAGTGGCAGACCGGGGTGGTGGTTCCCGTCTTCAAAAAGGGGGACCGGAGGGTGTGCTCCAATTACCGTGGTATCACACTGCTCAGCCTCCCCGGGAAAGTTTATTCCAGGGTGCTGGAAAGGAGACTACGACCGATTGTCGAACCTCGGATCCAGGAGGAGCAATGTGGATTCCATCCTGGCCGTGGCACAGTGGACCAGCTCTTTACTCTTGCAGGGCTGCTGGGGGGTTCATGGGAGTTTGCCCATCCAGTCTACATGTGTTTTGTCGACTTGGAGAAAGCTTTCGACCGTGTCCCCCGGGGGGTCCTGTGGGGGGCACTGCGGGAGTATGGGGTACCGGGGTCGCTGCTACAAGCCATCCGGTCTCTATATAACCGAAGTGAGTGCTGTGTCCGCATTCTCGGCACAAAGTCAAACACGTTCCAAGTGGGTGTTGGACTCCGCCAGGGCTGCCCCTTGTCACCAATTCTGTTTGTGATATTCATGGACAGGATTTCAAGGCGCAGCCGGGGGGAGGAGAGTGTCCAGTTTGGTGGCCTCAGAATAGCATCTCTGCTCTTTGCGGATGATGTGGTTCTGTTGGCTTCATCGGGCTGTGACCTTCAGCATGCACTGGAGCGGTTTGCAGCCGAGTGTGAAGTGGCTGGGATGAGAGTCAGCACCTCCAAGTCTGAGGCCATGGTTCTCAGCCGGAAAACGGTGGACTGCCCCCTTTGGGTTGGAGGTGAGTTTTCTGCCCCAGATGGGGGAGTTCAAGTATCTCGGGGTCCTGTTCACAAGTGATGGTAAGATGGAGCGTGAGATGGACAGGCAGATCGGTGCAGCATCAGCAGTAATGCAGGCGTTGTACCGGACCGTGGTGGTGAAGAGGGAGCTGAGCTGGAAGGCAAAGCTTTCGATCTACCAGTCGATCTACGTTCCAACCCTCACCTATGGTCATGAGCTTTGGGTAGTGACCGAAAGAATGAGATCGCAGATACAAGCGGCCGAAATGAGTTTCCTCCGAAGGGTGGCTGGGCTCACCCTTAGAGATAGGGTAAGGAGCTCGGACATCCGGAGGGAGCTCGGAGTAGAGCCGCTGCTCCTTTGCATCGAAAGGAGCCAGTTGAGGTGGTTCGGGCATCTGATTAGGATGCCTCCTGGATGGCTCCCTTTAGAGGTTTTCCGGGCACGTCCAACTGGTAGGAGGCCCCGGGGCAGACCCAGAACACGCTGGAGGGATTATATATCTCATCTGGCCTGGGACCGTATTGGGGTCCCCCAGGAGGAGCTGGAAAGCGTTGCCAGGGAGAGGGGCATCTGGACAACCCTGCTTAACCTGCTGCCACCGCGACCCGGCCCCGGATAAGAGTAAGAAAATGGATGGATGGATGGATGTTTCCAAGGTCAAGAATGAACTTGTTTTGCCAACTACCAAAAAGTAGCCTACGGATTCCTTCGGTTGACCCTTGCCTTGCATGTCATAGAGGTCCCTTGAGAGTATCCCACATCGCTTTCCTTGACTTGGGACAGGTCATATTTGTTTGCCTACCTAATTTGTATATAGAAATCTGATCACAATGAGAGCAGAATCAATATATCAAGAATGCTTATTAATACCAGGTGTAAATGCAAAGGCCCATGACCCGATGCCATTATCTAGATCATGCATCAAGATACAGATCATGTGCTAATGCCAGGTGGAGATGGGTCCAGTTTTCATGGTTGAAAATAGTTTTGACAGCCAGTTTTCAAGTCTATAGATGGTGACGATTTGATACAAAAAATATTTTTTGGGTGGAGTACTGCTTAAAAGGAATATTTCTCTGGTACTGGCTTTCTTTGGTCTTGTTGTGTAGGAGCACGTATTGCATTTTTTCTATCTGGGACTGAGCAAATGCAGGTTGAATGAAACTTAAACGTTTTGAAATCAGCAATATTTTCCCTAATTTGAAAAATGTTGCCACACTTCAATTTCCACAGCACAGCTTGCGTTCATTGCTTATTACCAAGGTCTCTGATGAAAACAATAAAACATATTTCAGAAGGTGACTTTATGGTTCTAGGGCACTGGGAGGCACGTTTTATTTTTGCAGGGAGAGGATTAATATGGAGCAACAGATATAGGAATTATAATCAAGAATCAAATTATAAAGTAAACATGTTTACTGGCTTGCATTAAAAACTCTCTCCCATCCTTCATATATAGTGTACTATAGTATGAAGTCTGTGGTGCTAGCTTTAGCTGAATTGGCCCATGAGAATTTCTGTGTAAACCTCAGGAGGCAATCTGGGTACTGGATACCACAGTGACAGATCTGGGTCACCATTTTCTAAGGACCTGGCTATTCAATGTACTGTATAGCTGTGTCTCAATTCAGGGGCTGCATCCTTCAAAGGCTGCATTTGAAGAGCAAATGCATCACAGTGGCGCGACAAGGCTCCTTCAAATGTGGCTGAGAAATGCTGCCTTCTTTTCCCCAATTTGGAGGATCCAACGGTTGGCTCCTTCGCGGCCCAACCTATCCCAAGATTCATTGCACGCAAGAGAATATGGCATCCCCAAACGTACTGTCAACAGCGGCCGAGCAGGATTACAAAAAAAAAGCAAGGGGCCTTAAACTGCAGCTGTCAAGGTTGCTAGGCGACAGGAGCGGCGCTTTGTGACACAAGGGTAAGGGCGGGAACAGATAATGACATAAATATGAAATCCTGCGTAGATCAGACCGTCTCATTTAACAACGCTCGGTTCAGCCGTTCCGCATCCTTTGAAGGACGCGGGCCCTGAATTGAGACACAGATTATGTGTGTGTGGTATGTGTGTGTGTGTGTGTGTATCACGTGGGTTAAAATGCATGTAAAAAGGTCTTTGACATTGGGTGTCATATCTGAGAACAGCAAATACTGAAACAGTTTCTCTCATTTTCTCAAACAAGTGTGTGCACTGAGTGTAAGTAATCAACAGTGTGTGTGTGTGTGTATGCATTTGCACATGTTATTGTTCTAGAATATCATTCTGAAATGAATGACCAATGTCTTTGTGTACATTACAGCTTCATATATGCTTTGCGTGTGTGGGTATTTGTGCATGTTTATTGTGTAACAGCACACATTCTGCCTTGTTTAAATAGCTGTGTTTGCAACGTCAAGTCCTGTCACCACAGGGATAAATCAGCAGCACTGCAGCTCTTTGCTGATTGGGACACACACACACACACACGCACACAGCGCAGTGGCAGCGTTAGATTGATTGGGATCAATACCCTACAGTTTCTAACACACAGCAGCAGACCTGTAATCCCTGATCAGGACTGCTATCATGAGATGTCTTGCGAATATGATTCTGATTATGAGCACAGATCTGCTTGATCAACATTTACTGCTAATAGATAAACAATGGCAAAACACATTATTGATCAGCACTTATATGTCCTCAGTGCTTTAAAGATTCAATGCTTCTAGTGTGACTCCCACTGTATACAAAGTTGAGTTGACAGGTGCTTAGCATCTATAATGAGTGCCTCTCTGCAGTTTGCTCTGCAGCAGATGCAGCATCAGGCAGCTTCAGCTATGATCTGCCACTTAATGTGCCTGGTGTCTTGCTTGTGGCCTTGAGGCTACTTCATCTTGTATTATCCTGCTGCTTCAATTGATGAAATGTCTTCATTGACCGAATGGCTTTAATCATTTACTGCACTAGGCAGTAACACATTACTGTAAACTGTGTTACAGTAATGCGATTACCTTTTCAGTATTCTCAGGGATTACAATTTGCCAGTTGTGTCTTCTGTTGTGTCTTCTTAGCTGGCTTGCTAGCTAGCTACACTACATGCAGTGGGGCTGCGGTGGAATAGTCTTTTTTGCTCAGGAAGGTTCCTAACTGAGTGAAATGACCTGGAAGTATCTGAGTGGCAGCCATGATAAGAGCTGGTGGAATTCTCTAAATGCTAAGGAAAGGTGCTTCAGTGCTTCCTTACTTATCTCCTTTAGCATAGGCAACACTGGACCATCCTTTACCAAAGGAAAGAAGATAATGCTGTCCCACATTTAAAGCGACCACGGCAGACCCACGTTAATAACATCCGCCATCGCATAATTGCGTAGCCTAGTGTAAGTGCAGTGGGATTCACTTAGCATCGCGGTTGTCTTTTCCTATGTTCTTATGAATTCTCCTTCACATCTTTCCTTGACCTCATGACATTTTCCACTGAGGTCAAGGAAAAGTGTTTAGGAAAAGACATTGGAAGTTATTTTTTGACTATTTGACTGCAGCCTGGGTTTTGTTCAGAGTTCTCTCCACTATGAGGAGAGCAGAATAGGACAGATCAAACACAGTTCTGCAAAACACACACACACACAAACAAAAAGATGTGTTTACAGATACTTTAGCTAAATACAAGATGTCTGATAGATTTGATATTTGAAACAGAAATTATTGATCCTTTTGCTTAGGCTACATATATTTCTTTCTGGAGTAGAGAGTCCTGATGCCATGGGTTAGCCATTCAGAAAGAGGAAGGGAAATGCTTGGGGGTTAGTTAGTTCATTTAAAAAAATGCCAGAGCTGAGGACATGATGTCACCAGTTTATAGCCCTATTCCTTCGCATCAGGTAAGAAACAAGCCAAGAAATACACACCAACAACACCAAAGGTTCCCAAGCTCATCACACTTTTTGGATTGGGTTTTATTGTTGTTGGTCAGTTGAGGTTACTTTTCCATAATAATGCTTTCTGTACTTTTCACCCTTACTAGAAATAAACACTCTAAAAATCACAATAAGAAGGACAAATGTGGGTGTATAGAGGAGTCAGACATACCTGTTGACAGGCACTGATCCAGCTCTTGTAGAAATTCAGCTGAGTACGTAATGTCTGCCCGCTCATATTTCTTGCTATACTGGACCTATTTTTAACAATGCCCCACGTTTCGAGATCTCAGCAATTACTTTGGTGAGTACAATGTAATCAGAACTAATAGAACTGAAGGCCAGAGCTATGCACATAAAACCCAAGTTCTAATAAACTATAGTTTTCCTTTAACTAACTATTATGTAGGGCTTCTTCCTTTCTTTATCGTTTAGCATTAATGTCGTCATGCAGCTGGAAGATATTTTAAAGAGTCAGCATCTTAATTCCTCTTTGTAGGTGAAATTTTGTAGTATGCTGCACATCCCTGTGGTCACATCACAATCAGTGCTGTAGGTATTTTGCCCTTGATGGCTGATGGAAATTACCTGTTACCCTGACATCACTGATTGGGGTGTGGCCAGATGTGGAACATGCTCAACCCACTAATAGCAGTAAAATGCTGATTTGCGCTTTGCAAAAGAGGTGTGTCCATTTCAATATCAACATCATTTTATCTAATTTGGGCTACCAGTTGTACCAGTAATACTATTCTATTACTTCTCAACAGAAAAAGTAATAGTACTAACAAAATATGCATTGCAGTATGATATCTATATACAAACGTGTATAGCTTGAGAGTAGACACATGTTCAGAATTGTACTTGGACTCTAGACTCTAGTTTTGACTATTATGAAGGCAGAAATATCCTCATTGGTTGAGTTAAAGGGGTACTTGAATTAGTAGTGCAGAATAGCAATTCAATAAAGTTAGGGGGACTTGTGGATTTAAACAAAAAGAATGGTTTAAAAAGCAAAAGCAGCAAGGTCCAAGAAATTCTGACTTTTAGTCTCCGTAATATGCTCCAAAAATGCTAGATCCTACAATTCCCATAATGCAATTTGATAGTATCTTCCTCCTGCCTGATAACTGAACAAGTCGTTCAAACTCTACCCCCAATTTGTAACAATGGCTGTCTTTAAACCCAAGAGGATATTATATAACTGTTTTCACAGGCTCAGTAGTACTCCTCAAGACAAGTAAACAGATCTTCATGTGTAAAATGAAGTCTCAATGGGTGTAGTAAAAAATGTAATTTATTATGAAAGGCAGTGGGAAAAGGCAAGAAAAGAGGAAGTTAATATACCTACTCAGTGCAATTGATACTGTCTTAAAAAATGCAGTCAAGCCATAATCCCACTTAGCTAGTTATTTGACTCATGAGTTCAAACTAAACCTATACAAGCCTATAGCTATTAAGCTAGGATAACTTGATTAAGTCAACCAATGAGATTATTTCTATGTTCTATGTTTGAAAAAGTCCAACTTTGATTTCTGATTGATTCTCTTCAAAGCCAAAGCAAGAAGCTAAGCGAGGAGCATATCTGTTAGCTGTGCTGCGATGGTGACTTGTACATACCTCCACTCAGTCAGACTTTAGTAACACAACGCAGGGGGAGAAACTGAGGAGGGTAGCCTGAGGATGGGATGAATACACCAGTGTTAGAATGGGATGGGGAGACATGAGGGAGGAGGGAAAAGGAAAGGACAGGGTGGAGGAACAGGGGGTTATGGTAAAAGGAGGGGGGGCAGGAAGTAGAAGCACAGGGGAAAGTCAATGGTGTGGAATGAGTTAATTGTGTGTTCACACTACAACTGACTTAAGAAACTACCGTTATTTTTTCTATGTCTCTGCACAGGAAGGAAGTAAATAAATGTTCAATACTCAAAAATAATTGCTTAATCAACATAACTAACCAAAGTTTTTAATTTATGAATGATCATTTTATGTAAAATGGCTAAAAGAAATCAGGTGTTTGGTATATTGTGTTAATACTGTACTGTATTGTGTACATTATTAGAATTGCTGTTTTCCCAGTTAGCATGAAGCAAATCTGTTAGCTTAGCTACCAGTCTGTAACCTATGTGGTCTACATGAAAAAGTGCATGCTGTTTTATGGAATCTGTATACAGTTACTTACCCTGATTCCAAAATTTCTTTGATTTCTGGTTACAAAACGATGTATGTTCTAAGAGTCGTTATTGATTGAATTGATTTGTGTTTCAGTTTCACAGTCAAGTCATGTCTCTCAGTTAACTCAAAGACAACACAACCTCCTCAGTCTAAGACTACATCCACACTAATACGTTTTCATTTTAAAACAAAAACATTCTCCGTCCACACGAACGTATTATCACCGTTTCAGAAATAATCTCCGTCCATACTACACGCCTGAAAACGCATATCACATGACTATTCACGTGCACTGGGCATGCACGTGACGGTGTAAACAGGAAGCAGATTGTCTACTCTGCGGTTGGTTGCTTATAGTTGCAGAAAATACTACGAACAAAGAACAGCAATGGAGAAAAGTAAGAGCAGAGATTTCTCTGCTTGGACCGACGACCAGGTGGAACTGTTACTGAAAGTACGTGTTGTAATCAGTTATCCATGTTGAATTAACCGCTGGCAGTCCAGGCTGATGAGGTTTGTTTTCTTCAGGAAAAGGCTCACGTGATACGGGCGTGACAAATCAGGGAAGGACACATAGTGACTGATGAGACCCAGTCAGGAAGCGAACGTGGGTGTCTGCATCATCGTTTTAAAATGTCTCTGTTTCTGGCCATCCTCACTAAAACACAATCCGGAGTTTTCAAACTAAAACAGGGTAAACAGCATTTTCAAAAGTCTCCATTTTAGGGGTTCAAAAACATTGGAGTAGTGCGGACACTAGGCGTAAACATAGCTAAAGTAATGCGTTTTAAAACAAAAACGTATTAGTGTGGATGTAGCCTAAGAGTCTTTCTGGGCATATTTGATTGTTTATATAGCTGGATAAACTGCTTCAACCACGAAGAGGGAGGCCAGCATAATAATGGATTCATGAGATTCCTGAAGGGAAAGGGAGAATAGAGGAATATGGAGAGTGATGAAAGGATGGTGGTGGAAAGAGGAGTGCAGGGAGGCCAAGGAAGGAGGTGGGACAGGGGAGGGTGGGAGGAAGAAAGGGGAAGGGGAAGGCTTGGGGGTAAGGAAGAGTACACAGAAGTGAACAACCAGGTCAAATATTATCCCAACAACAATCTGCATGCAAAACATACTGTATATCAACATGTGTTTCAGTTTACGCAAAATGCTCTTTTTCTAGCTATTTGGAAATAATTTCAAAAGATTTGTTGCTTATTAAACTCAATATGGTCACACACATATACACCTCATATTTCATTTTATCATTTGAAACCACATGTAGATTTAAGATTGTCCAGAAATAATATTTGCATCAAATACAGACATATAAAAATGCAATATGACATTACCAACACATTAAACCGTAGGTTAAAAAGTACATACATACATCCATATAACATGTATGTATGTGACATGTGACATAGCTCATTCACAGCTGAGATAAGAAGAGGACAGAAAGACAAAGAGGAAACATACACACAGGAGTAGAACATGGGAAAGAAAAGAAAATATATCAAGAGAGTGTCTTATTGCTATGTCATATGAACGCAAAGACACACATTAAAGATAACAGTATGAAAGCACAGGTGAATACACAAACCATGAAAAACACTATGAGTATGCAGAGAGAGATGCACACAAAGAACATTCATAAGGATGAAGCAGGCAGTAGAACCTGAACAGATAATACCCCGGTTGTATAAATGATCTAATAATGAAGGTCCTCTTTACTCAAACAAAGAAAATTGAGTCTTGAATGAAAAACATGGCAAAGTTATGACATTACTGAGATGTGAGGGAAGACAGAAAATGAAAGATATTATGAAAGTATAATATAAGTATAAAACTACATAAAGACTAACCATTTATTTACTTATTTATTTAATTGAATTTCACATACTGAAGTTGCATCCAGCGGCTTAGGGACTGAAACAGTTAATGAGTGCAGAAGTCTACAGTGGCTGAGAGAGCTCAAAACACCCAACTTAAGAAAGCGCGAGCAAATACACAAAACACAAGCACATGAAGAAATATATCAGAAGTATATCATTGACTAACTATGTGAGATTGTGGGGTTACAGGTTACTTTAAAAATAGCCCCATTCATGACTAGTATACCCCTGTGTAGTATTTCACCATAGTTTAAGTAATGAACATGTCTCTGTCCTGCTCTTTACTGGATTTGGGGAAGTTTACACTTAAATCCACGTTACCCTAGATAGCGCTACATTTGCCAAACATATCTGTAAATTGTCATCCTGTAAGCCTTTTCTTTTGTAACATTAAAGTAAAAACATACCATTTGAAAATACGTAAGTATGTAAGCTAAGCATCCAAACAGTGTTATGTTAGAATGAATTCTGATCTTACAATTTGATTGTAAATCTACGACTGTTATCACTGTGAACTATACCATGCCAGAATGTAAAGCCTGACAGGCAACAGTAGCCTAACTAAGGGGGGCAGTGCTTAGTGAACTGTCAGTTTCGTTCATATTGGATGATTCTGCACCTCACATTTTATGTACAGTCCTAATGTTCAGTGCCAATGCAGGAAGTAGCGTGTCCTATATGTAGTGAAAGTAAAGGTGTGGTGGTCCAGCTGGCTTGAGTGCTTGAGTTTAAGTTAACCATTCCTTAACCATAGTTTATTTGCCATAACGACTATCTGTTTTATAACCTTAAACATTCTATTGAACATTAAAAAATGTTGTTACTGCACATAATCAGCATAATTGTCCAATACCAACATTCTTATCTGCTGATAGGGTTGAAAAAATCACTGCAAAAAAAGTTCAGCTTCCGTGTAGCTTATGCCTTGTGCGGCCCATAGAGCAAACGCACTAGCATTTCCTTTAACCCTGCCTCCCAACTGCTCAGTCTCTGGCTCACTCACATGAATGGCAGTGACTCTATAACTCTGGATTCGGCTATTAGTGAATTTTACAACTTTTAGGACATAATGATTTAAATAAGGGCTATTTAAGTGTTCGTACTAGGAAGTTGATGTACTTCAAAAAAATTGTCTGCTGATTTACAGACGTCTCTTTGTCTCAATGTAAGTCTATGGGAAAAAGTCTTTTGGGGACAGTGTGCATCACATGACGGACCCGGTAGTTGTAATTACACGGTTTGGTCACTATGTCAAATTGGCTTCAAAGCCCAGTGCGCTTCACTCTCTGATTCTTCTTCTTATTTAGGTGATTATTGGTGGTTGGCAAACCAGCTTAGAGGTGCATTTCCACCACCAAGTGGACTGGAGTTGCTCATTAGCAACTGCTGAGTCAAGTGCTAGTGGTAGTGGTAAAATTCGGTACACTGGATTGGTGTTTGGCTTAATATCAAACCGGTTTGAACATTTTTACACCGGCCCAACACTAATTTGTGTGTGTTTTCTAAAATTGCGGAGTGCGGGGTTCTCTTCGCCACAAAAGAAACACAAAATCCCACGTTTACTGATTTACTGCTGTACTTGTGGGCCTTACACTGAACTGAGAATTGAGGATTTGTTTGCAACATCCTATATTACTGCTGTAGGATATGTTCAAGGTAAGCAATGTATGCAATACTAATGCAGACTGATGAGAAGTGAAGGCAGGGCTGTATACTAAACAAAGTCTTTTAGGTGATCATTGCATAGTTTTTGAGTATGAGTAAACCCTGAGCTATTAGGCATCCTTTAAAGAAGTCATTTACTCTGAACAATAACATTGCTTGTTTAAATAAAGAATTACAGTATATTATATTTCTGAGGATAATTCTCTGGTTACCCCTGACAAAGGTAGAGCCTTACTTGCATAGTTTTAAATTCACAATTTCTGCTCTACAAACATAATCGAAAGGTTTACACTTTCCATGATTCTCCTCCTGACACCATTGTTGCTCAACTGTTGTAGTAGCACTTAGGAAATAAAATAATGTGAGTGCAATCCAATAGGCCTCAGGGGATTCTGACCACCAATAGTGATTAAGTACTAGCCTAAATGCCATCGATCATTGGCTGGAGAAATGGAAAGTGAAAGGAAAACAGACTTTGTGTGAATGAGAGATAAACAGAATACAATCTGTTGAGAGTATATGAAATTGGGTGTTGGTGGTAGAACTCAAGGGAGAGGGATTAAAACAGAGAGAGAGAGGGAGAGCTCTCCACTCTGTTATGGCGCAGCATATCTCCTTACATCAATGAGCCTCTAAGTAAAACTCAGGAGTCAGTTCAGGCCAATGATATATGTCTGTCAATGAAGACAATCAATACTATTTCTACTGAAAAGGAAGAGGTGGAGGACAGGGAGAAAAAGACAGAGAGAAAGAGACTTGTGGGAAGAAAAAAAAAGCGAGACAAGACGGCAGTCAGAGAGAGCCTGAAATACAAAGCAAGGGAGTGATTAATGCAACATTTCATTCCTTTATTCGACCTCCACCCACTCACTGATTAGGTTTCCCAACGAAAGGGGAGATGTGTACAGTATCATAATGCAGAGTGTGTCTGATGCCTTTGAAACTAATGCAGTCAGGAGGAGGGTGTAATGTGCAGTCTTGGCCTTTGGAGGCACTAGCGGCACTGCACCAACGTTCACTCCAGAGCTACCTCTCTGCAGTTTTTTTTTTGTTTTTTTTGTGTTCTGAAGGAGAGAAGGTAGTGTTCTCCTCTTTGCATTCTAGCAGGCAGGGCATTCTCCCTGATCATTTATCCTGTTTTGTACTGAGACAGCGAGAAACCTTAACAAGTTGCAGAGTCACAGAAAGACAGAGCTGTGGTGGGATTCTTTCTTGGAACAGCAGGACAGTAATGTGACTAAAGGCTTCAGTCTGACCTCATCTACAGACAAAAGGGTATACCTGTTCTGAATGGCCACAATCAAAGGCCAACCCTATTGCCAGACAAGAATGTTGATATTGGGCCATTCTGCAAACACCCACATTATGTTCAATGAATGTTTTTTCGCATCCAGTGATGATGCTTTTAAAATTCTTGCTTTCCAAGGTAAGGGAGAGATTGTGGCTAAAGCAAATGAACTATGGTTAAGATATGGTTGGGGTTAGGCAACTAAAACCTTGGCTGAGGTTAGTGAAAGATTGCGGTTATGGTTAATAAAAAGACGGATGGTTGTTGCAAGTCTACGATGGGCCTCAAACTTCAAGTCTCCTGCATGAGAGTCAGACAAGTTACATGCCCATCCACCACCCAAACCCTTACTTCCTGTCTTGCTACAAATGCTGTCTTGCTCTGGATGTAAACCATCAGTTACAGAATCCTCTAATATTGACGCAATTCCTATGAATAGTGGGCTGCGAAGCTAGGTGAAAAGCCCGCCATCAGAGCCTCCCCCTGGCAGCATCTCATTGTTTCCCCAATCACTCTCCAAGAAACACAATTAATCGTAAAAATGGGGATAATGGCGCGCATATTTGGACAGTCTCTCCTCAAAAGCATTCATGGTATTGTACTTGGTTGTATATACAAATAGTGATGGAAGTAGTTGTGTGACTACTGAAAGAAGAGAGCTTGGGAGAGAAGATCAAAGCCTGCCTACTTTCACACCCCCACACACCTGGCCAGCTGCGTAAATGTCTGGCTCGGCACTCCATTGGAAAGGGGATTTCAGACACTGCTAAACTACCTGACAAACACCTCATTTGAAGCATACAGAGGCCTTTACTCTGTCATCTTCTGTGGCACTTTCTGTTTCTTCAACCCTTACATATTCTACAAGTAAAGGTCTATAAATGCTCTATGGATATGTTTACATGCTCACTAATATTCCTGTCTTAACTAAGAGAATAATCTAAACTGATATCTGGATCTCTGTGAGTTGCATTCATCAGATGGGGTGATTGCTGACCATCATCAATACAAAGGTTCATTCTTAACCATCAGTAAAACTACGTTTAGTGTCACTATGCCACTGCAGTAATGGCTATCTGGTCGATTTGTCTATATTCATGGTAAATAGTGTTTTGATGGGCAGAATTTGTGTTTCTACAGGGACAGCAATATACAATGGAAATGAGTCGTATCAGATTGCAGTTTTATTTTTTTCTGATATCTAATCCACTGTTTTGGTAACATATCAGTGGATACCTAGGGTGGACATTGTCTTGGCAATGCAAACTTTTAACATAGTAATCCTGGCCTTTACTTGCAGAAGACTGTACATTTTCCCAGAGTGGATGCTAATCTCTGAGAATCTGTGCGGGAGAAACTGGACTCATTAGAAAAATTGCAAGTCATTTGTTAAAACACTTAAAATGACCTATGTCTATGTTTTCAAACTTTTGTGGCCATGTAAATAATGATGTTGCTATAATGCTGCAAAACCTCATCAGTGGAAGGTGGCACAGTGTCTGACACTAGAGCTAAGTGTTCACATGCCATCACCTACCAACCTACCAGTCAATGTTAGTTTCTTTTAATCAAGACTATCTTTCACTAAACTTAGTAAACTAGGTTATGGATAGAGGGTGTCGCATGCTGTACAAATAGTAAAGTCCCTTGATGCAAATTTGTGATTTGTGATACTGGGCTATATAACTAAAAATAAATAAAACTTAACCTAACCAAACTATTGTGGGCACTGGATCAGGAAATGCTGGTCATTTTGGAACGCAATGTGTTGTCGTTTTTGTTGGAGGACTTGTAGCAACAATGTGTAAGTGTCTGTAAATAAATGAGTGAGATCAAGTGTGCACGCTTGCAGCCAACTTTCCGATTTAAACAGCAGACAATATTCTTTGCCCAAGTTAGTGCAAAAGTTACTTTTCTACATAATGGTTTATTTAGAGTTACACTGCCCAATTCCATGCAAAATGGGCTTGCCTCTCTTTATGAATGAAGAAATAAATGAATTTGAGTATCATTCAAGATTACTGGTTTACTGTTTATATAGGTACTTATTCAAACAAGTTCTCCTATATTACCTACAGTTAACATGCTTACGCTTGGCTTATTCCAAGGATGTAAATCACAAAAGGTTTAATTTGTCTCCTTATACCCATAAAGTGTTGTTTGGCACTTTGCTGGTTTAGATTATAAAGGGTTGCATATACAATTTTGCCTGTCATTCACCATTCAAGGTGCTGGCCTGACCATCGGGAGAAATTCGAACACATCGACAAGAGAAGGTGGGGATCGAATCAACCCTGTGATCAGTGAACGACCCGCTTTACCTTCTGAGCCATGGCCACATCCCAGGTCCTTCTGTGTTGTACATTGGCATCGTTTACCTCACAAAAGGTTTCATTTGTCTCACCATTTGTTTCCCTTGGCTTCAGTGGATGGTTAGTGAAATGCAGCCCACTGTATCGATGAGTATACATCAATAATGCAATCAAACACCAAGCCTTGACCCAAAATGCTTTGCTGCACCAAGTCCCAGAATTCCCCAGTTCACTGTTTCCGTAGCAACAGTGGGGAGATAAGGAGAAAGTGAGAGAGCGAGAAGAAAAAGAGAGAGAGAGAGAGGAGGGATGGTGGGGTAATGAGCAAAGGATGGGAAAGTAAGACATAATGATAAAGTACACATGACATACAAACATAAAACATCAAAAACAACATACTAAACCAAAAAATAACGATTTCAATGAGGTGAAAAAATTATTTAAAACACATCAGCACATTTCCAACATGAACATAGATAGATAGATAGATAGATAGATAGATAGATAGATAGATAGATAGATAGATAGATAGATAGATAGATAGATAGATAGATAGATAGATAGATAGATAGATAGATCAAAGCAAAGAAAGATGGCCCCAGCCTCAGAGGGACAGATAATCAGACAAGCTGACAAAGAAAGAAAGAAAGTATAAGAGTGAGAAAGGTCCTGTCAGTTGTTTGACCTCCTGTGACTAGTGGCCTTGAGCCAGGATCACCAAAAGGTCAAAGCATTGCATTTCATAACATAAACATGATCAAGCAGCAAACCACACGAATCCATCTGGCAGGGGCGAAGCAAAGGTGGATGCTGAAGAGTTTTGCTTTGTTAGGGATTTTTGTTACAGTGCTATCATTTTTATCTGTATCATATTGGCCTTTTTGAACCAGAAGTAGTAGCTTGCGCCCCTGCCCTATTGCTTGCTTATACAAAGGAACTAGGGCCAGGGGGAAAAAAGCAGAAGAAGAAGAGGGGCAAAAAAGTTGCACGGAAGGGAAAAGGAGCGCTACAATGCGATGCTGCCCTTTCAGAATGCCTCCAAAATGCTCAAGTCTTTCGTTCTTCCCGCCCATCACAACCACAGATCTGATAGTGTTGGATTACAGTGACAGCAGTGACATTAAGATCTGTAATTAATCCCATCCAAGTACAGCACCATCTGTGATAATGTCAACGAGAGGGAGGGAGGAAGGAAAGAGAAGTGTCGTAGACGGATTGGAAGAGAGCCCTGGTGGCACTTTTAAAGCAAAAGCCCGGCGACCATTTTGAAATGTGTGTGACTGTGAAGTCTTGAGGCGTGCTTGATTTATCTCATCAAGAAACTTGACCAGTCGCAAATGTGAGAAGATAACTTGGATAAATGAAGAGAAAAGATAAATAAAGCAAAGGCTTTTTCCAGAGGTAGTCAGCTAGTAGTTTTTCCAGTGGATTTGAAGCTTATAGAGTGCAGAGAGAGAAAGCTAAGAGGCAATCACAGCACAACAAACAGTGCCACCACTATGCTAGTCACCACAGCCCTTCGAAGTTAATACTTACCTGAATGTGTGTTTGTGCGTGTCTTTTTTGGATTAGAGTTTTGTCTGTCTTTCTTTCCCCCTGCCTGCTCATCTATCTGCTGGTCCGTCAAAAAACCTGCCAGATCGTTTGTGTTTTTGTACTTAATAAAAAGCATTAGCTGTCTTGTTAGCTAACGTAGACCTTCGAAGCACTACAACAGTCAGTGTTCCAGCCCAGCCTGACAGAGACACGGCTCAGCTACAAAAGACATTATTTTCATTTGAAAGGGCAAAAAGAACTTTTCGAAAACTTTTTGTAAATCAGATATACAAAATTGTTCCCTGAAGGATCCAATCAGCCCAAGCCCATAATGCAATGGTTGGAGCCAAGTGAAACAGTGCTCTCTGTGGGCTGCGCTGTAAAAACTGACCTGAGCTCAGTTCCAGAGGAAAGGACAGAGGAAACCAACCAACCAACCAATCAGCAATCAGCTCTCACTGGCCTGGCGGGGCAATGAGCCAACCCGTGCACAGCAGCCACTTTCACTCTGGCACCCGTCCCAAAACAAACCTGTTTAATTGAATCCCCATTTATTCCTTTACTTTTATTTTGTTTTTCATACTTTTGTTCTATTTTTTTGCAAAAAAGTCACTCAGTATTTTGGTGCAAAATACTTTTCATTTTGGTTTTGATTCCCAATAATATAATATTTGATTGACCTCAATAGGACAATAAGTCCTAACTATACTGTAGAATCTGCAAATGTCCACACATAAAGCAAAGTATGGAAAGACCAGGCACCATCTCCCCAAAAGCAGTCTGGGAATAAGACTTCTCTGGCCCATTTGACTGGGCCAGGTTGACTTTGGAGCCAAAGTGCTTTCAGGGGGGGAAACGTGATGGTGATCGTTTGGTTCGTGGCGCCCCCTATCTGTAAGTACCAGAGTGAGAAGAGACCGGGTGAGAGGAGGAGAAGGAGGAGGAAGAGGAGGAGCAGGAGGAGGGGAAGACAGCTACACACAAAATACAGACACACACAAAAAAGGACAGACATACAGACAGAAACAGACAAAGAAAAAATAGAGAAACAGACAGACAGACAAACAGACAGATGGATAGTGTAACACAGACCGACAAGAGCCAAAGTACAAACGCATGACCTGACACAACCTGGGGAAGGAGACAGTAACACAACAACAAAATAACAACAGCAACAGCACGCATCAGACATGGACCCGCACTGTGAACTGTAACCTTTCAATCCACTCTGACCCCATGACCTGTTCTCCCTGGTGGTTACACCATACTGTAGGTGTAAAGAGGGAAGGCATAGCTCTCTCTCTTTCTCTCTCTCTCTCTCACACACACACACACACACAAATAGGCTAATAAACATGGAGGCATGCATTTAGTCACACAGTCATGCTTGCAGACTCACACAGTGTGTTCATTTGGTTAAGTGGTGCTAGAATGTGTGCGTGTGCTGATACGTCTTGCAGGGATTTGACTGTCTCTTTAACATTATGTCAGCTAACACTGTTTTTGACTTCTAAACATACAATTAAACTAATTTATCACACAAAAAATAAACTATTAAACTATTAACTTCAGCAATCACACATTGTGCCTTTACACAGAGTATGATGTGTAACTATGGCATTATATTTGTGTCACAATTCTGAGCACTAGATGGGACATGAGCACAGAAAAAACCTTTTGCAAGCACATCATTTATATTTTGTAGAGAAATTATCACGCAAAGAATCATTTAATTTGAGCAAACAAAACTCCCTACTGTGCTAATAAATGTATTTGCATTTGCAAGCATATAATTAAAGTAGGAAATTTGTGATCAGCTGTTTTGTCTCAAATCAAAACCCGCCATCGGTGTCATTTACACCGGGGACACTGGGGGGACATGTCCCCACCACTTTTTGAAATGGCCAATTTTGTCCCTGTCACTTTTTAAAAGCATCATTTGACAAAAACGTTGTGAAAAATATCTTGCACCAAGAAATGTTAACTAACAAATGAGAACGCTTTGAGAAAGGTTTATCTGCACAATAAGAAAACATACAATGCAATGTAAATATTGAAGACTGTTACTTGTGCGGTTGATGTTGTGCGATTTATGCTGAGTATTGTCGTATGCTGAGTATTGCTGAGCTGCCCTTTGGATGCAACGTTATGCAATTTTTTTCCCGACCCACCATAATTATCTACTCTGACCTCATACCGACCCCAAATTACATTGCCTAAAAACACATATGTTGAAGACTGTTTAAAAAATGTATTATGTCCACTTTTCAACACAAAGTGACGCCCTTGAAACTCGCTGGTAGGAATATCAGGATATTGGGAAGTAAAGCCTGGCCAACTGTCAGTTAGCAAGCTTGTTGGCTTTGTTGCTTACGGGACAATATGTTCACACAGTTTATTCAAAAGATGTATTTGTACCGTTTCGTCCTGTCTAATAATTGTCTGCAAAGTTTATACTTTGACAGAGGAGGTTAAGTGAAAGTGGATGGTGCAACACAACTAATAAGCTACGACAGCTTCCAGCATTTTTGACTCTCTGTTCCCTCAAGGGTCAGCAGTGTCAAGACAGTTTGCTATTGGTTCACAGAGGGTTAAAGTTCCAAAGTTGAACTCGACATGCAAAATGTATGTGAAAATTTACTTGGCCCCCACAAGTGAATCCACTAATTGCTGCAGTTCCAAGGGAATGAATTGATTTTGCCACAAAATCTTGCTGTTTTGAATGCTAATGTGACCAGGCCTGTAGGAAAGTACTGGGAGAATGGTAACTGGATAGAGCAGGCACACACGTAAGTAGTTTAGACAGTTTTGGTTAGATACATAGTTTTATGAACCTTTATAAATAATAATTAAATGATGATAATGATGATAATTTCTCTACAAAATATAGATTATGTCCCGCAAAAAAATGTTCTGACTTTCTCAAAAAGTCCCATTGCGTGCGCAAAATTGAGGCACAATACTTCATATATATCTTTATAGATATGTATGTATTTTGTATTATCTGTGCCAAGGTATGTATTGAAGGGTATACTACAGCAAATGCTGGGGAGCTAACCTGCTTGTTATTAGCTTTATGCTACATTTATTTGACAAGACTAGCAGTAACGAGATATAGCATTAGCAAGTGAGCTAATAATAGCTTGATGACCACCATTGATAATAATAAGCAGTGAATATATGGCCTACATACAGTAGTCAGATACACTCTTTCATCATGTACATTATGTACATTATTTTAATAATCCCTTAACTAACAGGAGAATGGATTCCTACCATCATTAACAAAATACTACTGTTGATTGAAATAAATCCTTTGTGGGCCAAATAAAATGTGTATAGTGTATGGACAAAACACACACACACACACACCATGCATATGCCCCCCCCCACACACACACACACACACACACACACACACCACCATTATTCACCGTATGATGTTGAACCACACTTTTTACAGTAACAAGCAACCTGCATGCACCTCTATATATTTAACCTGTGTGTGTGTGTGTGTGTGTGTTTGTGTGTTGTGAGGCTTCATATTTTCTGATGTTGTTTCTGGGGGCGGAACTCTTTTCTTCTCAACTTTGTTACCTCATTGTGTTTTCTTAACACTTAACACTAATCTACTCCACTTTATTGTAATGTCACATTAAAATTCAACGTTTGCTGTTTTCTGTTTACTATTTTGCTGTAGTCCAATAAATAGACATTAGATTGACAATATATAGGATTGAATCAAACTGATTCAACAAATAAAGCTATAATGCAATAATCTAATGTCTAGTCTAGTCCAGTCTAATCAAATCTAATGTAATCTCATCTACTCTAGTAATTGAAGTAATTGTTGAATTATTCTAATCTAATCAAGTCTGATCTAATCTAATTTATTTAAATCTAGTCTAGTCTATTCTCGTCTAGTCTAGTCTAGTCTAGTCTAATCTAATCTCATTGAATCTAATCTGGTCTAATCTATTCAAATCTTTTGTAGTCTAGTTTAATTTTACCTATTTTAGTCTAGTCTAAATCAAATCGAATCTAATTGAATCTAATGAAGTCTGATCTGATTTAATTTAGTCTTGTCTAGTCCAGCCTAGTCTAATCCATTTGTATCTATTCTACTCTAATGTAATCTTGTCAAGTCTAGTTTAATTGAATCCATTTTAGTCTAATCTACATAATGCATTCTAATCTAATATTTTCTAATCTATTTTAATGTACTCTAATCAAGTCTGATCTAGTCTAGTCTACTCAAATTTAATCTAATCTAATCTTTGGTTTACACAGAGCAGTTCAGTGAAGTTTCCCAGTGAGTTGAGGCTGTTTTATTGACTGTAGTGTTTTTCACTGCTTTGTACACTGTATGGAAGTGTTACCTCTGTGTTTCTATGGTTTGATCCAGGAGGAGGTGGAGTTAACACTGAGCTCCTGCTGTAGCAGAGGCCCCTCCGGCTTGAACCACTCCTCTCCCAGGGAGGATGTCACACTGCTGGACTCTGAGCCGTCTGTGTGTGTGTGGGTGTGTATTTTGGAGTGTGTTTTTGTGTGTGAGTCAGGGAAACAGCATGTGGAGAGTGTACAGAGGAGTGTATAGGGTGTTAAAGGTGAAAGGTCGGGGGTTATATTTGAAAACAAAATTATTTTAGTTTTAGCAAGTCAAGGTGGCAGTAGGCAAGATGAAAATGGAGATGAAAAATGAATGGAAGATGAGGGGAAAACATTACAGAGGACAGACAGCGAGCAGGGAAATGAGGAGGAAATAGGAAGGGAAAACAGAGGGAGAAGAAGAAGCAGTTGGAGAATAGGGTGAAGGAAAAATGGAAAGTCAATGGAGGAGGTGGGCAAAAAGCAAATGTGAAAGCAGGAATGAGAATGAATAGAGTGTGGGGAGGAGAGAGAAAAAGAAAGAATGAAAAGTTAGTGAATGTACAGTGTGGAAAAGTGAGAAAATAAACTATAGAGTGAGATAGGTGGAGAGACAGACAGAGCAGAACAATGAAGAAGCCTGATGTGATAACTGAGGACAGAATGACACTCATCTGATCTGTCAGTTCTGCCAGATCAGATTCAAAATACTGCAAATTTACACAAGAGTTTCATTTCAAAACAAGACATCCAGAAACAGATTTAGACATTTGTGACATTAAAATGTTGCAAGAAAGTTCCAGTAAGTGCATGATGTTAGTGCTTTAAAGGATGAGGCTGGAGATATTTTGTATTTTTCTTATTGTCAATCAAATCCCATGAAAAGACCAGAATTAACAATGAATGTATCTACTAACAAGTATTGTATATCCAAAGCCTGATAGATCTTCTTCCTCTGTGTCACAGAGCTCCATTGTTGTCCAAATACTATTAAAAACACATAATGAGTCACCCTGTTGCACTGGGTGACATGTTCCTTATGTACACTGTAGTTTGTTTTGACTCCCACATACACCGTCCTGCTGCCCAAAATACTCACTAGAACACCAAGTGGATTAATCCGCCGCTGAAACTAGTCCCCAATTTCCTCCTGTTTGATTAATGTTTGCTAAAAACTAAAGTGTCCAGCTGTTTTAAGAAATTGAAATTATTTTTTAACAAGAGTCTACAGCCATGCTAGCAGCTCAGCGAGGCTGTAAACTTGCGTACAGCATTGGTTTGAGCTAAATGCTAATATCAGCATGCTATTCACAATGACAATGCTAACCTGCTGATATCTAGCAGGTATAATGTTTATCATGTTCGCCATCTTAGTTGAGCGTGTTAGCATGCTAACATTTGCTAATTAGCACTAAACACAAAGTATAGCTGAAGCTGATGGAAATGTCATTATTTTGAGGGTATTTGGTCATTAACCAAAGTACTGGAAAAATTGAAACGTTGACCTGATGATGGCACCAGAAGAAAAGTCAGGGATCACCAAAGTGATTACAATTTATCGTGAGGAGGACATGAATGTGCGTACCAAATTTCATAAAAATTCATCAAATAGTTGTTGAGATATTTCAATCTAGACCAAGGTGATGGACTGACCGAACGAACGACATTGCCATCCATAGAGCAATCCATAAATACGTGCAGTAACAATTATATGCAGAAAAAGAAGGGAAAAAACCTGCACACTCCTGTCATTCCCAAGTTTTCTTTTATTCTACATGAACATGTTTTGACCTCTGGAAGCCCATTTGAGGAGGAGCATTTGTGGTCTAAATGCTGTTATGTCCATGTAGAGTAAATATTAGATAAGAAGAAAAGACTTTATTGACCCCACACAAGGAAATTGAACAAATGCATAGAATACATAAGTAACTTAAGTAACTTAAAAAAATAGAATACTTTATACATCATGTGCTACTACTGTGTACAAAATAAAATGTTGAAAAACAAAACATTGTACATAATTTGTAACTAAAAATGTATTGACACAAAAATAATCACAAATAAGTGAGAAAATGAGCAAGTTGCAATACAGAAATTGACCTTAAACAAATAATACAGTTATTGCACTTGTACCAGCAAAATCAAAGTGCGAAATACGACTGACTTATAGTCCAGAATAAGATTTGGGAATGAGACACCAATGTGTGGATATTTTGCGGTGCTAATAACATAATCACAAAATGTCATGTTCATGACAGACAAAAGTCATAATTCACGAGGCCACTAGATGGTAAACGTATGTCATTTACGCCATTTGAACAAACAACTGATGCTAGTCTTCTTTTGTCTTTTCATGGGATTTGTTGATAGCAAAAAATAGAATAACACCAATGTTATCTGTATTCTAATACATCACTATAATGCCAATAAAAGACTGTTTTGAAATGAAACAGTTAAGCTGTATGTACACAGTTACAGTAACACATACAACTGTATCAGCTGGGATGAACACAGAACACAGCATACACAGAAGACCAATGTTATCCTGCATGTAGTGCTGCTGAGTGACTGTTGACCCACCTCAGTAAGGAATCATCTGCAGAATCTGAGTATTGCATTTTCTGACCACAATTCACAAAATTAAAAAAAAAAAACCTGTCATGAATACTTTTGTGTTCCAGCAGAGTAAACCCAGTCACTTCAACATCAGCACAGATGGCAGTGCTGCTGCAGCAGCCTCCGCAGTACCTCTGCAGTACAGATGCAGGATAAATGCATGAAGGGGACTTCTTCTAACAGCTGTAGTTTGAAGGTGTGAATGAGAAGAATCGTTCTGTTTAATATCAATGCCATCCATTGGACATTGATATGTTATTTGTGCCACAGGAGAGAGCTCTTCATGTTGAACAGTCTGAAGGGAGGGAGCCTCGTGGTGATGCTGAGCTGTCACTCAAAATGATGAAGGGGAGTGAGGGGGAAATGTAATATGTTGTGTGTTTGTGTGTGTTGCTGGGTCTAAGTTTGAGCTTAGCATAAAGGCCTCTTCAGTACTTTTATTTTGAAATACAATTATACGCTATATACTTTGTTATGTTGTCTGTATGGTGTGTGCACTTTTGCATCTACTTTTTGCTGCATGTGTGTCTGCATTCTATAGGTGCAGTGGGTTGGACACAATACCAAGAACACCTATATACACCTGTATGTATTTTTATATTGTTATGTGTTCCTATTATTTTGTCCATCCCCCTTGTATGTACGTGTGTAATTGGACATGTGCGTGCTTGGAACATATGTGTCTGACTGTAACGTGTGTGTGTTGATGTTTTTGCACACTACACACACTGTCAGCACATATCAATCAGGACCATGCATCGAGCGACAGCCCACTGCTGTCACTCAAGTATCGCCCTCCCCCCGCTCCTCCCCCTCCCCCTCCCCCTCCCCCGCCCTCAATCCTCCTCCTCCTCTCCCCCTCCGCCCTCCTACCTTTCCGAACGTTCCCGTCCGTCGTGCGCTGAAACTCCCCGGCGCTCAGCAGGAAGCAAGCCCGGTCATGCGGGTAGCGCTCGCGGCTGGTGGTGGAGCCGAGGCCCCCAGTGGCCGGGCTACGCTCGTCCCCTAGGACCTGGTCGATGGTGGGGCAGTCCTCGTTGGCCAGGGCCGCCGCATTGGTCGCTGCGTCGCCATTCTGCTTAGAGTCTGAGAGACATGGGGGGTAGCAATGGAGGTAAAGAAAAAAGAGTGGTAGAAATTAAAGGGGAAAAAATCACAGGGAGGAGGAGGTGACAGAAGGGGAGGGAAATGGAGAAGTGGTGCAGGGAGAGAGGAAAGGAGAGGAGAGGAAACATGGAGAGGACATAGGAGGAAATAGGAGAGGAAAGAAGACAGAAAGGAAAGGGGAGGTCGAGGAAACATGGAAAGGTGAGGACAGAAGAAGAAGAAACAGGAGAGGAGACATAGAGAGGAGATGGGAGGGGGAAAG
>SEMN01001210.1:0-85366 GCA_005408345.1 Macquaria australasica | reverse complement strand
CTATGACATAAATTACATCAGTATATACCCCACTCGTGAATTTTGAAGCTTTAACGTTTCTTAAAAAGGAGGTTGCTAACAAGTGGCTTAATGAGACTACAGAGGTTGTCGGGGACATTAAACGTCATCACGCTCAAAACGAAAACTCATCTACTCACTCATCCCCCTTTTACATCCTTGTTGTGTTTATACTCGTGCTCTTGCTCGTGCACTATTTTTACTCAAAATTTCTGAAACGCTTTTGTAGAATAAGTAAGCACGTGAAACCAAATAACAAGTTGGAAGCTTAGTGGTGGTGTCACTGAAGTCATGCAACTGTGGTGTAGATCATTTATAGCCTAACGTTAGCTTTTTACTTCTGGTGATTGCATTTACGCTTAAAAAATTATTAAATTGATGTTCATTTGTGAAGATTATCTTGCTGAACAAAATGTGTAAGTATCATAAACCTTTGTTTGCTACAGAGCTTATTTTCTGCAATATTCCAAAATCCAATTGAAATATCCCATTGATTTTTGTCAATGGATCCAGAGCGATGCTAACTTTCAGGTTGGCCTACAAAAATAAATCATCCCTGCAGCACTCTATTCCCAAATCATCCTCATCTGTTGACACACCTCATCAGTTCTTTAGTGTATATAACCAGCTCAACAGCCCTTTCCCTTTGCCAGTTCTTCTTGTTTGCACTTGTGTTCCAGCCATCTGTACCTGTTCCTGATTTTCTGCCTGATATCTGCTACCCATGTTTTCACCTGTTGCCTGTTTATGACCTATTTGGCTTGTTTGGACTGCCTTCTCATGCCTGACTGTAAGCCTGTAAATTTGAACATTGATTAAGTAAAGTCCTTTTTCTTCAACCAGTTCTGCCTCAGTGTCTGCATTTGGTCTTCAGTTCTATTGCCACGAACACACATCCATGACATGTGGCATATCATTTCACACACGTTATGCTATCACAGTTAAAATATTCCGGTTTGACATTGATGTACTGTGTGGTTTTCCAAAACTTCTGTACAGCTCTAGAAGCTTTTCATTTTCTCAGTCAGTATTTACTGCTTATGTTTACATTTATTTTTAGAAACCTTTGATCTAACAGGCCTCATGATTTTCACCTCAGTTGTGCTCAGACCACACTGTGCTGTCTCTTCCTGTTAAACAAGTGATGTGTATCTCGCTCACTCCTCCACTGCTGCAGATCTCCATCAAACTCTCACTATAAGACATTCTGGACATACATCAATGCTCTTACTGGCTCGTCCTACATCAAACACCAGTCATATGTTTTGTTGCTAAAAAGACTTTGACTGAGAGTAAGGAAATGCTGAGAAATAAAGTTCTGCAGTATGAAGACACTTGCAAATGAATGAACATCAGATCTTTATTGCAGAATTAAATGTTTTGTCAAGAGTGGTTATTCCTCTCACCAACAAGCCACACAAAAGCCCCAAAGCACATTAATACGACAGCGTCAGTTCCAGTGGCCTCCTGAGTCTATCTGGTGGCAGCATAAATAACATTTGTCTCCAGCTCTCTTCTCTTTGCTTTTGGTCGAAATGTCACTGCTGCGTAGTTCAGGTCATCTGAGCGCACGTTCTGTGAAAAGAGAATTTACAGTCTTAATGTGGTGACTTGACATGATTTTAATTCCCACAATATAGCTCAATAAAATGTTTTTTGATCGGGCTCTATAAAACAATATATAAAAGTAAATGTTAAAATTGGATTTACCTCACTTTGCTCTGGATTCTGTTCTTCTTTATCAGCTAAGTGACAGAAACAATACATCTGGTCACTTCATTGATCGTCTTTGGTAAACCAGGAGTTTGGCATTTTTCCAGAATATTGACACACCTTGAAGAGATTTTCCACTAGCAACAATCCAAATATAAGATAGACACAGTATCTCTGAAAAAGTACCTGTCTGAAGTTTCCTGTTTTTAACAACCAGACCAATGATGACCATTACAAGGAGAACACTCAGACCGCCCAGGAACACACTTGTCAGATTTGCTATTCCGTCAGACTCTTCTACAAGAAAAATCATTAAGTTAGACTCTAAAAAGGACCAAACTGAATTTAGCTAAACTGTTTTACCTTGTTGAGGAGAATCTTACTTGTATACTTGTTGTCCATGTCATTGTGTGACCCATTGCTGCCTTTTGATGAAATGAAGACAATTTTAGTCTTGATTTTAATTTGGCAGATTTACATCAAAATTATTAAAGCTACTTTGTTGCATACATGATGTTGTTTTAAGACAATTGTCAAACTCTGTTTTGCAGTATAAGTTTACTTTACAATAATCTTACCTTTAACTTTTAAATCTATAACACTGAAAGTTGGACGTGCATGTGTGTAAAATCCACAGAAATACAGTCCAGAGTCAAATAAATCCACTTGGTTGATTTTCAGAAAAACAGTAGAGATGTTGGATCTCATTTCAAATTTTCCATTTTGAAATCCATCACAGACTTGAGCATCGCTGTTAGACCTGATCATAACAGAGATACAGCTGATATTGGTTCTATGGACCAGTCTGAACCAGAATGTTACAGTGTCATATTTGGAAATGTTGGAGCACAGCAGTGTGACTTCTTCACCAGGCTGGACCTCCACAGTCTGAGTCTCAGAAACTGAAGCAGAGATCCAGCCTGAAACAAACAGCAGACATGTTATAAAGTAACATGACGGTAAACAAGATCTCTTAATAAAAGTTAACAAGACAGTGATAAGTAAATAAGTTTGAACTTGAGGGTAATTTAATGCCAATACTTACTGAGGCTGCAGAGAATGAAAGCTGTCATCAAGGTAAAGTTCATCATTGTGCATATAACTGAAGCTCTGCAATGTCCGTAATTGAAGTCTGCCCCAGGAAGGGTGCTCTCAATGCAAAGAGGCGGGGTGTTCTTTGTTGCTTTATCCTGTTGCTCAAACTGACTACATACATGCTTTCAGGATTATGAGTGTTGGTGCAAACGTTTAACCTCACAGAGACTGAGACAACGTCATTTTTCAGGAAATGTCATTCATAATAATCTCCGTACATACAATACAATGAACAAAGATATATCAAAGAAGAAAAGGATTCACATAACTTGGCCTTATCATATAGCTGAGAGGTGTCATACAATGTAATGCTGTAGAGTATTTGACTGAATAACAAGATGCTCAATTTGAGATCAACGTTAACATGTTAATGCCTGACAGTATTTAGATATGTCTTGCTGATGGGAATATGTGCTATAGGCAGGCTAGGATGAAATATTCTTAGCACAGTCCACTTGTGGCCCTGAAACTAGCTACCACACATTGTGGCAGTGATTTACCAAGGAACCTATAGTGTCCCATTGTAATGCTATTACTGGATGCTGCTCTCTTGGCTGCTGATATCAGGGTAATGTGTTGACCTGAATGTTCCTGGAAACATTTGTGGATGATTCCTGCATTATTACGGTGACCATGACATTGTTGAAAGTAGCCTTCTTCTTCAGGGTCCATGATGGCCTTGGATGGATAAACCGGGTCCGCTATGATGTTAAGGTACTCTAACAGTAAGGTGTCCACAAGAGGTACAAGAGGTACCCTGTGAAGACATCTGCTGTTATACCCCTTACAGGCAAGGCACAGACAAATTGTGTGTTCTGAAATTGGTGACTTCATCCCAAATGTTATTGTGGTATTTAATGTTATTCTGTGGACTGGTGGTTATTTGTTATTGCCCATCCATTGCACATATCCCACAATCATCCTCCAAGGCCCAGTTCCTACAGTAACACGTTGTTGAAGGGGTTCACTTTGTACCATTGAGAATGCCACCTGACACCCACAACCAGGCCTCTCTGAATTTATATTAGATCATGGTTTAAGCCCATTCATGGTAATCTCTCAATAGTACAGATGCTTTATGCCAAGTTAAACTCAGAAGTGCCTTCAGTAACTGATGGTTAAAACAAAGATATTCAACACAACATCCTAAATGTCCCTTTTCCTGCTGTTTGTGGTCATGCTGCTGTGATCTCTAATGTCTGCTTGAAGCTAAATACATACCTTAAGCAATAATGTAGCGTAAACTGGAAGACTACCTGTGGTCTGAGCATTGTCAGTCATGTGAAAGCTCTCATATCTGGTTGTGCAAGTGTGAGTATGTACCTTTCCGCAAGTCTGAAAGCAGATGTTGATCCATCTTGTGAAGGTCAATTAGCCAGTTTGTGTAAAGTGATGAGTGGAGTATTGAAACAGTGTCAGAAGGGGTCGATACTGTATATACTGGCAGCTTTTTAAGTAGCATCATTCTTGATCTTTCTAACCTGCTAGCTCTTTGATGTGTGTGTGTGTGGTTATGGCAAAACCAGTCTTCCTGTGGTTGAGACTTTATTGTTGCTATTTGTTGTCTTCTGGTTAGTGTCTACACTTTGTCTTTCTAAAACATCTGTACAAACATAGCCACATATTGTATTTTTTTTTCTTTCTTACCAAGGCTATGTCAGTGTTTACTTTCTTTTTAGACTTACACATTTTACTTACGATTTTCACCGCACTTGTGCTCAGACACCCATGCTGTCTCTTCCTGTCAAACAAGTGATGTGTACCTCACTCACTCCTGCTCTATTTCAATCTGGACAGTCATCTGTGTCCTACAGGCGAGGTGATAGGAAGATTTTGCCAAGAGAAGTTAAAAATAAAGAAGCAACAATACTCATCATTAACAAAAACTTGTATAAATAATGGCACATCATTTCAAAATCATATTGCTGGTCTTGTGACAAGGGATGTAACACTTAAAACATCTGTTTCACCATGAATTGCATTTGAAGTTGCCCCGATCCAGGACTGGCAGGGAAAACCAAAAACAGGTGGGTGTAAAGTAACATAAAACACACTGACTGAGAAAGATCCCTGACATTAAAGTCTATACAAACCATGAGATGGTAGATACCATAGATAGATGGTAACCCTAGACTGGCGAATCTCTTGCACATACGCACTTGATACAGTAGTGCTTGGCACGTTGGAGAAGTTAGCCCTGAGGGCTTTCTGCCAGAGAGCCTAACCAAGTAGTTTCTCGTGGCTTCTCGTGGCTCCATGGTAATGGTACTCAATGACAATCTCGCGAAACTAGCGTTACCATCTAGACACGACCCAAAAGATAGCGCTGGATTTCTTTCTCATTCAGCAACTGGAGTTCTGCTCTGCTCTGTGCTCAATGCAGCCACTGGTGGCCAGAAGCTATATTGCAGCAATAGTACAGATTAAAACAGTGGTGTCATTTACATATCTTCCGGGCCAAGACCATTCTCAGTCATGACAGAGTGAGCTTGTATTCCTAGCATGCTTCATGTAACAATTTTGCTGAGCCCCTGAGTGACTGAAATGTCCGGGTAGTGTGAGATGGCCAGCCAGAAATATGATAAAGTATGCGGTGTGAAGGTCCTGGATCAGGGCTACATCTTAAGTTGCTTTGAGTATTTTTTTGTTGCAGCATAAATAAATAAATAAAAGTTTCCACTTCTTTCTTGATTTTGGATGGAAAATCAATGCTGAGTCTTTCAGAGTCCAGATTCTGCAAATAAGAGTCAGAGCATTTTCAGTATATGAGTTTATCATAAACAATACAATGACTGACTAATCATGACTTGAAGTGATTTAACAATCTTTACACTAGAGGTTAAGTGACAGAAACAATCAGTCTGATCTGATACTTATTTATAAAAGCTGCTATTAATACATACAAGTTTTTGATTTAACCGTGATAGTGACAACATGATATTGACAACAGCATGTGCAAAAGCAACATAAACAAAACAGGGGACAGCCCTCACGCAGTACCTGTCTGAAGTTGCCTCATTTTGACAACAAGGCCAATGATGACCTTAGTGAGAACCAGAGTCACACCACTCAGGATCACACCCATAAGGTTTGTTATTTCACCAGGCTCTTCTACAAGAAAGATGATTAAGTTAGACTCTCCGTTTTCCGTTGAACAATGATATGAACATATTTTTGAGGGAACTACTTTATTTATCCTTTACTGTCTTGAGACCTGACTAATGTTAACATGGATAAATGACCTTATTCCATCAGTTGACAAAGTCTAACCTGCATAATAAATATTAATGAGAGGCAGGGAGAACAGTTTAGCCTGCCTTCATGTTGTCATGAGGTTAACCACTGCCTTTACAGATGATGATGACAAATTCTTGACATTATTCATCTGATTTTGACAGTATTCCATCACACATCGACCATGTTGGAATAAGATACATTATGTTTCTTTTGTGTTAGCACCTAAATGGAACTTACAACATTCTTATCTTGAACCTTTAAATATGTCGCATTGAGAATTACTGAGTATCTGTTTAAGTAAAATCCACAAAAATACAACCCAGAGTCAGGCAAATCCACATGCTTGATTTTGAGAGACAGTGGATGTCATTTCAAATTTTCCATTTTCAACTCCATTGCAGAATGAAGTGGAATCAATAGAACTGTACATGATGGAAATACAGTGGGGCTTGGTTCTGTTGACCAGTGTGAACCAGATTATCTGAGTGGGAGAACTGGAAAAGTTGGAGCACAGCAGTGTGACTTCTTCACCAGGCTGAACCTCCACAGTCTGAGACTCAGAAACAGAGACAGAGATCCAATCTGAAACAGACCGCAGAGAGGTTTAGTTCTCAGAGCAACAAACAGACAACAATGCTCCTAAATAATTGTAGTAGCAACTAATTCAGTTTTGCATGTGGTTTATAAACTAAACACAAGTTAGCCATGGAGTAGCTACATTTTGATAATAATTTAATACTTACTAAGGCTGCATAGAAGTAAAGCTGTTATCGTAGCAACGGCGCTTAAAATCACTGAGCTCCGAGAAGGAGGTTTAAAGAGGAAGGTGGGTTTATCTATGTTTACCTCGTCAATCACTGACCACACAATAACCTACCATACCACTCACACACAGTGCTCTATTTTCAAAGCAGCACAAAGATCAGCACAAGCAGCATATGACAGTTTAACTGAGCCTGAGGTCTACTTTGCCTGCCTCTATGGTATTTAAGTACTCGTTGCAGCAAACATGGTAAAAATGTAGGAGGATAGACGTGAAAAAGATAAGAGCTGCAGTCATATGATCCAGTGCAAGTCAAGGTGTAGGTATTTTACTTCTGTCATTATTTTGTGTCCTTTGTCATATAATACAGTCTGATGAGAAACCCAAACAATCAAAATTGTCATGGCCGCTCAGTTTGACGAATCTCTTGCTGTGTCACCTTCCTGAAGACTCAGCTGTTTCTGTTCAGAAAGACTGTTTGGAGATCACTAAATGGAAGGGAAGAAACCTGAGAATGCTGTACACACACTAATGGGAGGCTCTTATACAGTCATTTGAGGGCCTTAGTTTTGAATGGAGTCCAGTTAACTCTTTACATCCATCCATCCATCCATCCATCCATTTTCTTCCGCTTATGGTCGCGGTGGCAGCAGGTTAAGCAGGGTTGTCCAGACGTCCCTCTCCTCGGCAACGATTTCCAGCTCCTCCTGGGGGACCCCAAGGCGTTCCCAGGCCAAATGAGATATATAATCCCTCCAGCGTGTTCTGGGTCTGCCCCGGGGCCTCCTACCAGTTGGACGTGCCCGGAAAACCTCCAAAGGGAGGCGTCCAGGAGGCATCCTAATCAGATGCCCGAACCACCTCAGCTGGCTCCTTTCGATGCGAAGGAGCAGCGGCTCTACTCCGAGCTCCCTCCGGATGTCCGAGCTCCTTTCCCTATCTCTAAGGGTGAGCCCAGCCACCCTGCGGAGGAAACTCATTTCGGCCACTTGTATCCGCGATCTCATTCTTTCGGTCACTACCCAAAGCTCATGACCATAGGTGAGGGTTGGAACGTAGATCGACTGGTAAATTGAAAGCTTTGCCTTCCAGCTCAGCTCCCTCTTCACCACCACGGTCCGGTACAACCCGCATTACTGCTGATGCTGCACCGATCCGCCTGTCCATCTCACGCTCCATCTTACCATCACTCGTGAACAAGACCCCGAGATACTTGAACTCCCCCGTCTGGGGCAGTAACTCACCTCCAACCCAAAGGGGGCAGTCCACCGTTTTCCAGGTGAGAACCATGGCCTTGGACTTGGAGGTGCTGACTCTCATCCCAGCCGCTTCACACTCGGCTGCAAACCGCAACAGTGCATGCTGAAGGTTACAGCCCGATGAAACCAACAGAACCACATCGTCCGCAAAGAGCAGAGATGCTATTCTGAGACCACCAAACCGGACACTCTCCTCCCCCCGGCTGCGCCTTGAAATCCTGTCCATGAATATCACAAACAGAATTGGTGACAAGGGGCAGCCCTGGCGGAGTCCAACGGCCACTTGTAACGTGTTTGCCTTTGTGCCGAGAATGCGGACACAGCACTCACTTCGGTTATATAGGGACCGGATGGCTTGTAGCAGCGACCCTGGTACGCCATACTCCTGCAGTACCCCCCACAGGATCCCCCGGGGGACACGGTCGAAAGCCTTCTCCAAGTCGACAAAACACATGTAGACCGGATGGGCAAACTCCCCCCCAGCAGCCCTGCAAGAGTGAAGAGCTGGTCCACTGTGCCACGGCCAGGACGGAATCTACATTGCTTCTACTGGATCCAAGGTTCGACAATCGGTTGTAGTCTCCTTTCCAGCACCCTGGAATAAACTTTCCCGGGGAGGCTGAGCAGTGTGATACAACGGTAATTGGAGCACACCCTCCGGTCCCCCTTTTTGAAGACGGGAACCACCACCCCGGTCTGCCACTCCACAGGCACTGTCCCCGACCTCCATGCGACACTGAAGAGGCGTGTCAGCCAAGACAGCCCAACAATGTCCAGAGCCTTCAGCATCTCAGGTCGAATCTCATCCACCCCTGGCCACCAAGAAGACTACCTTGGAGACTTTTGCCAGGGATATGGGTGAGTCTTCCCTCGAGTCTTCAAACTCTGCCTCCTCCACTGAGGACATGTTGGTCGGGTTGAGGAGATCCTCAAAGTGCTCTTTCCACCGCTCGACAACATCCCCAGTCCGGGTTAGCAGCTCTCCTCCCCTGCTGAACACGGCCTGGGCCAAGCCCTGCTTTCCCTTCCTGAGTCGTCTAACGGTTTGCCAGAACTTCCTTGAGGCCAAACGAAAGTCCTTCTCCATAGTCTCCCCAAACTCCTCCCACACCCGGGTTTTTGCTTTGGTGACCACCGAGGCCGCTGTCCTTCTGGCCTCCCGGTACCTGTCCGCTGCTTCAGGAGACCTCTGGGCTAGCCAAGCCCGAAAAGCCTCCTTCTTCAGCTTAACGGCTTCCTTCACCGCCGGTGTCCACCAGCAGGTTCTAAGGTTGCCGCCTCGACAGGCACCGACAACCTTCTGACTACAGCTCCTAGCGGCCGCCTCAGCAATGGAGGCTTTGAACATGGCCCACTCTGTTTCCATGTCCCCAACCTCCCCCGGGATGCGCGAGAAGTTCTTCCAGAGGTGGGAGTTGAAGGGCCCTCCGCCAGACGTTCCCAGTTCACCCTCACTACACGTTTAGGTTTGCCAGGTCTGTCCAGCAGTCGTCCCTGCCATCTTATCCAACTCACCACCAAGTGGTGATCAGTTGACAGCTCTGCCCCTCTCTTCACCCAGGTGTCCATGACATACGGCCGCAGATCTGATGATACGATCACAAAGTCGATCATCGACCTGCGGCCTAAGGTGTTCTGGTACCAAGTACACTTATGAACCACCCTATGCTCAAACATGGCGTTTTTTATGTCCAATCCATGGCTAGCACAGAAGTCCAACAACAAAGCACCACTCGGGTTCAGATCGGGGAGGCCATTCCTCCCAATCACCCCCCTCCAGGTTTCACCATCATTGCCCACATGGGCGTTGAAGTCTCCCAGCAGAACTATGGAGTCTCCAGGTGGTATCCCTTCCAGGACGCCACCCAGGAACTCCAAGAAGGCCGGGTACTCTGAACTGCTGTTTGGTGCATAAGCACAAACAACAGTCAGAGCCTTCCTCTCAGCAACTTTCAGTCGCATCGAGGCGACCCTCTCGTTCCCCAGGGAAAACTCCAACACAGCAGCACTCAGCCGGGGACTCGTGAGTATCCCCACACCCGCCTGGCGCCTTTCATCCTGGGCAACTCTGGAAAAGAAGAGAGTCCAGCCCCTCTCCAGGAGTTTGGTTCCAGATCCTGAGCTATGCGTAGAGGTGAGCCCAACTATATCTATCTGGTACCGCTCCATCTCTTGCACCAGCTCCGGCTCTTTCCCCGCCAGAGAGCTGACGTTCCACGTCCCTAAAACCAGTCTGCGATGCCGAAGGTCGGCACGCCCAGGTCTCTGCCCTTGCCTGTCGCCTGGCTTACACTGCACCCGACCCCGATGCCTATCCCTGCAGGTGGTGGGCCCAAAGGGGGCGGCTCCATGTCGATTTTTCGGGCTGTGCCCGACCGGGCCCCATGTGTCAAGGCACCAGATGCTCGCCATCGTGCTCCCCTCCCGGGTCTGGCTCCAGGGGGGGGCCCCGGTATCCCTCCTCCGGGCGAGGTGCTCCAGCTCTGCATGGTCCGACTCATCAGGGGTTTGTGAATCGCTCTTAGTCTGTCCCCTCCCCTGGGACCAATTTACCTTGGGAGACCCTACCAGGGGCCAGTGCCCCGGACAACACAGCTCCCAGGGTCACAGGGGCACACAAACCCCTCCACCACGTTAAGGTGGCGATTACAACTAAATCCCATATTTTTTGCTGGATCACCAGAGAGACTTGCTACAAGTGTTACAAGAAAGCGCATAGATGCCATATGCCTGGGCAGCCATGTGAAGCATGGTAACTGTTTCACATGTGGAGCATACAAAACACAGTATTTCAAATCTGATCACAACTTTGTGTCATACAAGTAGCTCTACAAACTAGATGTTCTGTCCGTTCCTGTAACCAATTCAGTAAAGAGCTCTCAATAAAAATAAAATTGTGATTTTTGTTTTTCAAGTTCTGTATCTGTTGAGCTGTACTGTACATTTGTAGGTATTTCAGTTAAATGAGGAAGACGCTGTCATCTCGCTGCACAAGTACGAAGCTGCACAAGGCATTTTTTACTGCAAGAAGGGTGCTGATGTATAAAGGCGAAAGAGTGAAATGAGTGTGAGGAAATTGGATAGTGTGGTCTGTAAAGAAGGTGACGTTTGAGAAGAGATGGATTTACTGCTGACAGGATTCTAACTAATTGCCTTTCTACGTATACAACAAAAATATCTTCACATTTTAAGAGAAAGTAGCTAAGCTTTTGTGTGAAAGCTTTTGAAAGCAGTACAGCTTTTGTGGCATGCGTTTTTTTTATTGCAGGGAGCTAAAGGCCAGTCCTCCTGTGGCTTTCGTTTTGGCTGATACACACAGTGTTTTCACCACAGTGGAAAATGACAGGGGGAGGGGCCACAAGACTTGTTGCTTGCCCACATGTGCATGTGAGCACAGCCAGGGCACAAAGCTACAGCTTTGTCTTTTTTATATACACATTCACCATGTCAGCATACAATAGAGACAATGATAAAATGAATAAAAGTCAGTATGCCTGGGCAGCCATATCTAGTCAAATAGAGGAATGTTCTACATTAGTGAATGAGACAAAAACTCTCATGTTGGCACTGAATTCAGTGGTTGCTCCAAAACAACATAAACAGTGTACAACATGTCTTCGAAGAAGGTGAAAATGGGCCCTAGTGTCGTCTGGACACGAGATGGAGGGGAGGCATTCTGGCCTCTGGCACATCTCTCCAACTGGACTGAACAGCAGTCCATTCCACACTAAATATAAATAAATGGCTTACCGTAACTCAGTATTCAAAATATTGTAAAGAAGAAGATGATGATTTTTATTTTTGGAAATTATTAACTTAACTCTATAGCTTCCATTATTGTATGTATCAGTCGACCATGTTCTGCATTATTGCTCATATAACAACAGAAGCATGGCAATATGAAGTTACTCTCCACCACAATGACTGAAAACTGGTCTTGGCCGTCATCCTTGTGCTCTAGTGAAATTAATTCACCGACTAGCATTAGAAGCTGGTGATAGATGAGCTGCGTATGTTAATGTGGATGTGTACTCTTGTGTACAACTTGAGGTTTGAAGACAGGTGTTGATGTAGCTTGTGAAGGTAAAGTGTTTAAATAAGTTTGTGTAAAGTAGGCATAGATGGACTTTTTTTAACGTAGCATTACTTTTGGTCTTTGAAAACAGGAAGTTGTTTGATATTTGTGGTCAAGGCTGAAGTCTTCCTGGGAGAGACTTTATTTTTCACTCATACAGACAATGTCTTATTGTCTCTGGAAGGAACCTCAGCGCTGCAGAGTCCAGGTTATCAGAGCCCAGATTATTTTTTTAGAATCTGTAATAGCCCATGATTCCTGGAGGCAGAAAACAAATTAGTTTTTCAGGACTTCTAAGTAGGCAGGCTAAATCTTGAAGTTGTGTTTCAGTCACATAATGTACATAAACACTGGTTTGCACCAAAAAGCTATCAATTAAGCTATCAAGATTAAGGTTCATCATAGATTAGCTAGGGTTACTTTAAAAAGATGAAACCAAGCAGTTTATTGTCAGTCATCACACAGTTTAAATAAAACCATGGATTACAAAAACAGAACAGATTAATGATTTACTTATATAATAAAATGCTTCACCTTGTTTCTTTCAGGATGCCGTTCTTCATTCACAGCTACATGACAAAAGATACGTTTGATTAGTTAAGTATCACTGACCAAATACTCTGCTGTGGATTTGTCTGTCACAACTTGATACAAGAGGAAGTGTAACAAATGATACATCTGCTGTACCTTTAAGAAGTTGCCTGATTTTAACAGCCAGACCAAGGACAGCCATCATGAAGAAAACAGTCAGACTGCCCAGGATCACAATCATGACGTTTCTTATTCCATCAGACTCTTCTACAACAAAGGTTATTCAATTATGCTGTCTGTTTTTTTATAGTGCCTTTAGACATTGTTAATATTCCAAATGAAATTACTGTTGATTGTGGAAACAAGCAAAATTAACAAAATCTTGAAGAGTCTTACGTTGAGTCTCGCATTCCACTTCACCATCCCTGAGCGTATAATGCAACAGTTACTGTAAGAAGGCAACGACAACAATTAATTCAGTTCTAATTTACAAGTTTAAATTCTGGTGGGTTACTGGTTACATTATTTGTTGCTGAGAATAATCAAGTGCCAGTACTTACTGAGGCTGCAAAGAAGTAAAGCTGTTATCAAGGTAAAGCTCCTCATTGTGCGTTTGAGTGTGTCACTGCATGGATAGTTTGTACCACTGAGCTCTTATAAAAGGGTTTAGAGAGGCGGGGTGTCTTTTGTTTTTCATCTTTCCGCTCACACTGATCTGACAAAAGTTGCCACAAATAATTACAGATGCATAAAGGACCACTCCTCAGCGATTACTGCAGTTTTATATCCTCCCCTAATCCATAACAGTCTGATATGACCTGTGAAATGTAACAAGTAACCAAAGCGAGCGATCTGTGGAGTAGTATTTCTATACTTGATGCTGCTTTCTGTGCAGCATGGCTAGCATGGCTAGCATGGCTGTAGACTCTTTGTCTTGTTTAACATCAACATTCTCCTTTATGCTGCTGTTTGTGCTCTTGATTATGAGAATACTAGTTACTTATTCCGGCTTACTTCCCTGCACTCTAGTTAAACTATTCCAGTGAACACCTCTCAACATTAGGAACCTGGTAGTTGAGAGTGCAACCTGAGACTATGTTCAAAATGGGGAGCTTTGATTTAGTGTGTGAAGGAAATGTAGTTAAGTGAGTTTGCATAAAGTGATGAGGAGTGGAGTGATTTAACAACGTTGCAGGATATTGATATACATGTTTTACAGGAGCAGTATTCTTATTTTGTGAGAATAGCAATGCCTTTGATGTTTTTGCCCCTGGCTGAAGTCTTCTTGTGGTGGAGACTGTATTTTTGACCCATTCAGACAATGTTTGTCTCCACAGGGGGCTGGTTTATTCTATTGTTATTTTTTTCCTTCACTATTTCTCAGAAAAGTCTGAATACAGCAGCTATTTTAATTTTGTCTTAAGCTAGTGGACTAGTTTGCATTGCTTCCTTGTATACTTTCCACAGAGCTTTGACTTCAGAGGCCTCACGATTTCACCTCAGTTGTTCTCAGACCACACTGTGCTGTCTCTTCCTGCCAAACAAGTGAAGTGTACTCCTCCCTCCACAGACCATCTCACTCTCTCTATAAGTAAGCATGACAGTCATCAGTGTCCTCTCTGACTCCTCCTCCATCTCACACTAAGCATGATCTTTTTCCTCTCAGACCAATGGCAGACAAAAAAGAAAGACAGACACTTTGACAGAGAGAGAGACAGAAAGAAACATGAGTGAGAAAATACAGAAACATTATTTAAAATTTATTTTTTGCCAGTGACTCCTTCCACCCACTAATCACACACAAAACACAACAGCAGATATGATATATGATAAGATATAATATGATAAAGCATCAGTTCCACTCTGAGCTGCAGTTCCTGAGTCTATCTGGTGGCTGCATACACAACATTTGGCTCCAGCTCTCTGTCTGATGCAGGCCTGCGGTTTCTCTTTGGCTTCGCCTGTAAACTTAGAGCTGCGTAGTTCAGTTCGTCTGAGCCCAGATTCTGTAAATCAGAGTATTGAGAGTCACATATTGAGTTTGCCAAAAATCTGTAAAATTGGTTGATTTGTGGGTTGTACCAGAAATTAATCATTTAAACTGAGATCAGAGTTAACCATAGTTTAGCTATGTCTAATCTAAATGCTAAAGCATGATTTTAAGAGTCCCAGATGTATTTTACAATTTAAATTCAAACTAACAAAACCTCAGTTTAAATGTTAAATGGACTTCACTTACAGAGCGCTTTTAAAACCTTAACGGTTCCCAAAGCGCTTTACATAATTGGTCTCATTCACCCATTCACACAAACACACACACAAACACACACATACACACCAATGGTGACGGACCTGCCATGCAAGCTGTTGGCCTCTATCAGGGGCAATTTAGGGTTCAGTGTCTTGCCCAAGGACACTTCGACATGTGAACAGGATAAGCCGGGGATCGAACCACCAATTTAGGATTAATGGACGACCCGCTTTTTTACTGGAGGTTAAAGAGGACTATCATGAATGCCTGTCTGAATTTGCTGTTTGATGCCACCTGCAGCAGCTCGGGACAAAGATCATTAACAGACTCATCATGTGTTTAAATAAGTTAATGGTGGGCTCACCTTGTTTCTTTCTGGCTGCGGTTCTTCATTCGCAGCTAAATGGCAAAAGACAAAAGTCTGATTAGTTCATTATTACTGACCATATCGTTTTCTTTGGATTTGTCCATCATGTTGACACAACTTACAAGAGGATGTGCAACAAATTATAAATCTACTGTACCTGTCTTAAGTTTCCTGATTGTAACAGCCAGAACAATGATGACTATAGTGAGCAAAAGAGTCACACCACCCAGGATCACAGTCATTAGGTGTGTCTTTCCATCAGGCTCCTCTACAAGAAAAAATAAAGAATTAGACTCTGTTTTTTAATCTGGTGGCTTTAGACATGGTTAAGATTGAAATAAATGGCTCTATGGTAACTTGCACAATGAAACAAATCTCAAGAGAGGAAAGGAGAACCTTACTTTCAGTCTTCAAATCCACTTCATCATCAGATTCACCATTACCTTTTAAAAAAAGACGGGGGTGAAATAATTTGACATGTATTGGTTTCTTGTTTGTCTTTATGCTGTTATCATACTACTGTGATAATACATTTGAGATATACTGTAAATATGATGAGAAAAAGAGATCTTTAGAAGAGGTAAGGCTTAACCACAATCTTACCTTTAATGTTTAAATGTGTTGCAGTGGCAATGACTGTATGTGTGTCTATGTACAATCCACAGAAATATAGTCCAGAGTCCAAAAAATCCACTCGCTTGATTTTAAGAAAGACAGTGGAGATGTTGGAGCTCATTTCAAATTTCCCATTTGGAAATCCATCACAGAATGAAGCTTTACCATCAGACCCGTACATAGAGGAGATACAGCGGGGCTTGGTTCTATTGACCAGTCTGAACCAGTCTGTTTGAGTTGGAGTGCTGGAAATGTTGGAGCACAGCAGTGTAACTTCTTCACCGGGCTGGACCTCCACAGTCTGAGTCTCAGAAACGGAGACAGAGATCCAGCCTGAAACAGACAGCAGAGACAACAAGAGATTTACTCCTCAGCTGATAAAGCAACAACAATACATCTAAATTATTTCAATACTAACTAATCTGTAAGTTAAAAATAAAGTTTGCTTACTGGAAGAAAGAGAGATTCGAATTGTGTTTGCTGCTTAGAAAAATCCAATGCCAGTACTTACTGAGGCTGTAGAGAAGTAAAACTGATATTAAGGTGAAGCTCTTCATTGTGCGTATAACCGTGTCACAGCAAGGACATTTATATCACTGTAAAGGGGCTCATTGGAAAGGGGCGGGTATTGAATAGTTCATGTAAGGAAGCTCAAACCTTTCACCACTAACTATCTGTACCAGATGTCATGTGTGACTAAATATGCCTCAAAGAATTTCAGACGAGATAAGTAACATTTCCTCTGCCACTCTTACAGATTTATACAGCCATCATGGAAGGTATCCTCATCTTATCTGTAACAGTCTGATACGGCAGCTCTTCTCTTTTGCCTTGTCCACACTGAGAGTCAGGTACTATGTCATTAACAAACTTAATGACATGACTGAAGCTGGACTTTGCTTGACAGCTAGGTGGTAACAGTGTGAATAGCACTGGGCTGAGCACGTAGCCCTGACACGTAGCCAGTGGTCAGCAGGATGGAGCTATAGATGTATTGCTACACACTCTCTCTGTGTTGTTTCTGTCAAATCTTAAAACTCGGTGATAGAGGGAGGTGTTGACCACATGGCTAGAACAAACACTGTCATGGACAGCATTTTAAGTACCAACAGCTTCTTTTATCAGACACAGAGGAACCATTGCGCATGTACACATTGCCAACAACAACAACAAATCCACCTGGTAAAGCAGTGAGAATAACTTTGGAACTTTGGAAAGCATCCTCACCTAATCCATAACAGTCTGGTATGACCTATGAAATGTGACAAGAATAAGTCGCGAGCGCAATAAAACATACTCACGAGCAAATTATATTATTTCATACATGCAGATATTAATTGCCACTCGCACAATATAAGTCCTCTTGTACAAATTCAACAACCAGGAGTTGTACAGGCAGCTACGATTGAGAAACAAAACATAGGGAGAGGCAAAGAACTGCACCTGTGTGTAAAGAACTAAGCAGCATGCGCACAAAGCAACCACCAAACGCAAGAGAGTTTCCACTTGACGAGCGCTGGAGGGCGTACATCCTCTCACAGGTTAACTCTGCTCTCAAATTTGAATTCTGCTCGCTTGAATCGACCTGACTTTTGACAATTTGAGGGCAGAAAACAAGGGAGGCACTGGCCCTCTCATGATTGGTCACTTTCAACGCGATCACACACAAACCTCCTTGAACCTTGATTGACAGCTTCTGTACTGAACAACAGGCAGACAGTTTGGCCAGAGGCTTGTTATTTCAAACAACTGACACCTGACAGATTTACGTTCAGATGGAAACTTGACTACTGAGGGATGTTTTTTATTAGAGCCATGGCAATGTTGGTTAGTTGGTCAGTCGGTCCACAACTTCGGTCTAGACTGAAATATGTCATCAACTATTGGATGGATTGCCATGAAACTTTGTTCAGACATTCGTGGTCCACAGAGGATGAATCCAAATGGCTTTGGAGATCCCCTGACTTGTCATCTACAGTAGCACCATCATGAGGTTGACTTTTATGGCTTCGAGTGAGTTGTCTCAGCAACTACTGGATGTATTGCCATGACATTTTATGACCCCTAACATTGATCTTGTGACGATGTCAGCATGCTAGCTCAAAGCACCGCTGTGTGTAAGTACAGCCTCACAGAGCCACTTGCATGGCTGTAGACTCTTTGTCTTGTTTAACATCAACATTCTCCTTTATGCTGCTATTTGTGCTCTTGATTATGAGAATACTAGTTACTTATTCCGGCTTACTTCTCTGCACTCTAGTGAAACTTTTCCAGTGAACACCTCTCAACATTAGGAACCTGGTAGTTGAGAGTGCAACCTGAGACTATGGCTGGGTATGTTCAAAATGGAGACCTGTGATGTAGTGTGTGAAGGAAATGTAGTTAAGTGAGTTTGCATAAAGTGATGAGGAGTGGAGTGATTTAACAATGTCGCAGGATATTGATATACATGTTTTACAGGAGCAGTATTCTTATTGTGTTAGAATAACAATGCCTTTGATGTTTTTGCCCCTGGCTGAAGTCTTCCTGTGGTGGAGACTTTAGTTTTGACCCATACAGACAATGTTTGTCTCCACAGGGGGCTGGTTTATTCTGTTGTTATTTTTTTCCTTCACTATTTCTCAGAAAAGTCTGAATACAGCAGCTATTTTAATTTTGTCTTAAGCTAGTGGACTAGTTTGCACTGCTTCCTTGAATACTTTCCACAGAGCTTTGACTTCAGAGGCCTCACGATTTCACCTCAGTCGTTCTCAGACCACACTGCGCTGTCTCTTCCTGCCAAACAAGTGATGTGTACTCCTCCCTCCACAGACCATCTCACTCTCTCTATAAGTAAGCATGACAGTCATCAGTGTCCTCTCTGACTCCTCCTCCATCTCACACTAAGCATGATCTTTTTCCTCTCAGACCAATGGCAGACAAAAAAAGAATGACAGACACTTTGACAGAGAGAAAGACAGAAAGAAACATGAGTGAGAAAATACAGAGATACATTATTTGAAATTTATTTTTTGCCAGTGACTCCTTCCACCCACTAATCACACACAAACCACAACAGCAGATATGATATATGATAAGATATAATATGATAAAGCATCAGTTCCACTCTGAGCTGCAGTTCCTGAGTCTATCTGGTGGCTGCATACACAACATTTGGCTCCAGCTCTCTGTCAGATGCAGGCCTGCGGTTTCTCTTTGGCTTTGCCTGGAAACTTAGAGCTGCGTAGTTCAGGTCGTCTGAGCCCAGATTCTGTAAATCAGAGTATTTAGAGTCACATACTGTATCACACACACACTGTAGCTGATTTTGCCAAAAATCTGTAAAATTGGTGGATTTGTTGGTTGTACCAGAAAGGAATCATTTAAACTGAGATTAGAGTTAAACATAGTTTAGCTATGTCTAATCTAAATGCTAAAGCATGATTTTTAATAGAGTCCCAGATGTGTTTTACAATTTACATTCAAACTACGAAAAACTCAGTTTAAATGGTAAATGGACCTCATAGTGCTTTTTCAAACCGTAATGGTTCCATAAGCGCTTTACAGATTGGTCTCATTTACCCATTCACACACACATCCACCGATGGCGACAGAGCTGCCATGCAAGCTGCTGGCCTCCATTTGGAGCAACTTTGGGTTCAGTGTCTTGCCCAAGGACACTTCGACATGTGGACAGGAGGAGCCAACTTGGGATTAATGGACGACCCGCTCTACCTCCTGAGCCACTAATCTAATAATTTAAACCACGACTGTTCAAACAATAATAGGATATAGTTCAGATTGTCTGAGAAAATCTCATTAACAGAACTAAAATTGCTACACCTTGCAGTGGTTTTATATAAATATATATAGCATTTGCTCACATTCTGAGTAAGCCAAATGCAAGCAAAATCACTAACTTTGCTCAAAAATGCAATTATTTTTCGAGTTAATGAACCTCAACTGTCCATTTAAAGTTCAAAGATGTCAGCTGAAATTAGAGTTTAAACGTATGAATTAATGAGACTGTTATGACTGCCTGTCTGAATTTGCTGTTTGATGCCACCTGCAGCAGCTCGGGGCAAAGATCGTTAACAGACTCATCATGTGTTGAAGTTAATGGTGGGCTCACCTTGTTTCTTTCTGGCTGCGGTTCTTCATTCGCAGCTAAATGGCAAAAGACAAAAGTCTGATTAGTTCATTATTACTGACCATATCGTTTGCCTTTGTCCATCATGTTGACAAAACTTACAAGAGGATGTGCAACAAATTATAAATCTACTGTACCTGTCTTAAGTTTCCTGATTGTAACAGCCAGAACAATTACGACTATAGTGAGCAAAAGAGTCACACCGCCCAGGATCACAGTCATTAGGTGTGTCTTTCCATCAGGCTCCTCTACGAGAAAAATTATAGCATTAGACTCTGTTTTTTAATCTGGTGGCTTTAGACATGGTTAAGATTGAAATAAGTGGCTCTATGGTAACTTGCACAATGAAACAAATCTCAATAGAGGAAAGGAGAACCTTACTTTCAGTCTTCAAATCCACTTCATCATCAGAGTCACCATTACCTTTTAAAAAATATGGGGGTGAAATAATTTGACATGTATTGGTTTGTTGTTTGTCTTTATGCTGTTTTCATACTACTGTGACAATACATTTGAGATATACTGTAAATATGATGAGAAAAAGAGATTTTTAAAAGAGGTAAGGTTTAACTACAATCTTACCTTTAACCTTTAAATGTGTTGCATTTGCAATGACTGTATGTGTGTCTATGTACAATCCACAGACATACAGTCCAGAGTCAGATAATTCCACTCGCTTGATTTTAAGAAAGACAGTAGAGATGTTGGAGCTCATTTCAAATTTTCCATTTTGAAATCCATCACAGAATGAAGCTTCGCCATCAGACCCGTACATATAGGAGATACAGCGGGGCTTGGTTCTGTTGACTAGTCTGAACCACTGTGTATGAGCTTGACGTTTGGAAATGTTGGAGCACAGCAGTGTGACTTCTTCATCAGGCTGGACCTCCACAGTTTGAGTCTCAGAAGCTGAGACAGAGATCCAGCCTGAAACAGACAGCAGAGACATCAAGAGATTTACTCCTCAGCTGATAAAGCAACAACAATACATCTAAATTAGTTCAATACTAACTAATTTGCAAGTTAAAATAAAGTTACGTTACAGGATAACAGAGAGATTCGAATTCTGTTTGCTGCTCAGAATAATCCAATGCCAGTACTTACTGAGGCTGCAGAGAAGTAAAGCTGATATTAAGGTGAAGCTCTTCATTGTGCGTATAACCGTGTCACAGCAAGGACATTTATATCACTGTAAAGGGGCTCATTGGAAAGGGGCGGGTATTGAATAGTTCATGTAAGGAAGCTCAAACCTTTCACCACCAACTATCTGTACCAGATGTCATGTGTGACTAAATATGCCTCAAAGAATTTCAGACGAGATAAGTAACATTTCCTTTGCCACTCTTACAGATTTGTACAGCTTTCATGGAAGGTATCCTCTACTTATCTATGACAGTCTGATGCGGCAGCTCTTCTTTTTTGTCTTGTCCACACTGAGAGTCAGGTACTAGGTCATTAACAAACTTAATGACATGACTGAAGCTGGACTTTGCTTGACAGCTAGGTGGTAACAGTGTGAATAGCACTGGGCTGAGCACGTAGCCCTGAGGTACGCCAGTGGTCAGCAGGATGGAGCTAGAGATGTATTGCTACACACTCTCTGTGTTGTTTCTGTCAAATCTTAAAACCCAGTGATAGAGGAAGGTGTTGACCACATGGCTAGAACAAACACTGTCACGGACAGCATTTTAAATACCAACAGCTTCTTTTATCAGACCCAGAGGAGCCATTGCGCATGTACACACTGCCAACAACAACAACAACAACAACAAAGAAATCCACCTGGTAAAGCAGTGAGAATAGCTTTGGAACTGAGAAATCTATTGTCTCAGCGACTCCTGCAGTTTTATACAGCCATCATTGAAAGCATCCTCACCTAATCCATAACAGTCTGGTATGACCTATGAAATGTGACAAGAAAACAAAGCGAGGGACCTGTGGTGTCATATTTCTATGCTTGATGCTGCTTTCTATGGATGCAGTGTTTGGCATCAGATTTATGTCATAAGTCGCGAGCGCAATAAAACATACTCACGAGAAAATATATTATTTCACACACGCAGATATTAATTGCCACTCGCACAATATAAGTCCTCTCGTTCAAATTCAACAACCGGGAGTTGTGCAGGCAGCTGCGAGTGAGAAACAAAACATAGGGAGAGGCAAAGAACTGCACCTTTGTGTAAAGAACTAAGCAGCATGCGCACAAAGCAACCACCAAATGCAAGAGAGTTTCAGCTTGGTGAGCGCTGGAGGGCGTACATGTTCTTGCAGGTTAACTCTGCTCTCAAAGTTGAATTCTGCTCACTTGAATCGACCTGACTTTTGACAATTTGAGGGCGGAAACCAAGGGAGGCACTGGCCCTCTCACGATTGGTCACATTCAACGCGATCACGCACAAACCTCCTTGAACCTTGATTGACAGCTTCTGTACTGAACAACAGGCAGACGGTTTGGCCAGAGGCTTGTTATTTCAAACAACTGACACCTGACAGATTTACGTTCAGATGGAAACTTGACTACTGAGGGATGTTTTTTATTAGAGCCATGGCAATGTTGGTTAGTTGGTCAGTCGGTCCACAACTTCGGTCTAGACTGAAATATGTCATCAACTATTGGATGGATTGCCATGAAACTTTGTTCAGACATTCGTGGTCCACAGAGGATGAATCCAAATGGCTTTGGAGATCCCCTGACTTGTCATCTACAGTAGCACCATCATGAGGTTGACTATTATGGCTTCGAGTTAGATGTCTCAGCAACTACTGGATGGATTGACATGACATTTTATGACCCCTAACATTGATCTTGTGGCGATGTCAGCATGCTAGCTCAAAGCACCGCTGTGTGTAAGTACAGCCTCACAGAGCCACTTGCATGGCTGTAGACTCTTTGTCTTGTTTAACATCAACATTCTCCTTTATGCTGCTATTTGTGCTCTTGATTATGAGAATACTAGTTACTTATTCCGGCTTACTTCCCTGCACTCTAGTTAAACTATTCCAGTGAACACCTCTCAACATTAGGAACCTGGTAGTTGAGAGTGCAACCTGAGACTATGGCTGGGTATGTTCAAAATGGAGACCTGTGATGTAGTGTGTGAAGGAAATGTAGTTAAGTGAGTTTGCATAAAGTGATGAGGAGTGGAGTGATTTAACAATGTCGCAGGATATTGATATACATGTTTTACAGGAGCAGTATTCTTATTGTGTTAGAATAACAATGCCTTTGATGTTTTTGCCCCTGGCTGAAGTCTTCCTGTGGTGGAGACTTTAGTTTTGACCCATACAATGTTTGTCTCCACAGGGGGCTCGTTTATTCTATTGTTATTTTTTTCCTTCACTATTTCTCAGAAAAGTCTGAATACAGCAGCTATTTTAATTTTGTCTTAAGCTAGTGGACTAGTTTGCACTGCTTCCTTGAATACTTTCCACAGAGCTTTGACTTCAGAGGCCTCACGATTTCACCTCAGTTGTTCTCAGACCACACTGCGCTGTCTCTTCCTGCCAAACAAGTGATGTGTACTCCTCCCTCCACAGACCATCTCACTCTCTCTATAAGTAAGCATGACAGTCATCAGTGTCCTCTCTGACTCCTCCTCCATCTCACACTAAGCATGATCTTTTTCCTCTCAGACCAATGGCAGACAAAAAAAGAATGACAGACACTTTGACAGAGAGAAAGACAGAAAGAAACATGAGTGAGAAAATACAGAGATACATTATTTGAAATTTATTTTTTGCCAGTGACTCCTTCCACCCACTAATCACACACAAACCACAACAGCAGATATGATATATGATAAGATATAATATGATAAAGCATCAGTTCCACTCTGAGCTGCAGTTCCTGAGTCTATCTGGTGGCTGCATACACAACATTTGGCTCCAGCTCTCTGTCTGATGCAGGCCTGCGGTTTCTCTTTGGCTTTGCCTGGAAACTTAGAGCTGCGTAGTTCAGGTCGTCTGAGCCCAGATTCTGTAAATCAGAGTATTTAGAGTCACATACTGTATCACACACACACTGTAGCTGATTTTGCCAAAAATCTGTAAAATTGGTAGATTTGTTGGTTGTACAGGAAAGGAATCATTTAAACTGAGATCAGAGTTAAACATAGTTTAGCTATGTCTAATCTAAATGCTAAAGCCTGATTTTTAATAGAGTCCCAGATGTGTTTTACAATTTACATTCAAACTACGAAAAACTCAGTTTAAATGGTAAATGGACCTCATAGTGCTTTTTCAAACCGTAATGGTTCCATAAGCGCTTTACAGATTGGTCTCATTTACCCATTCACACACACATCCACCGATGGCGACAGAGCTGCCATGCAAGCTGCTGGCCTCCATTTGGAGCAACTTTGGGTTCAGTGTCTTGCCCAAGGACACTTCGACATGTGGACAGGAGGAGCCAACTTGGGATTAATGGACGACCCGCTCTACCTCCTGAGCCACTAATCTAATAATTTAAACCACGACTGTTCAAACAATAATAGGATATAGTTCAGATTGTCTGAGAAAATCTCATTAACAGAACTAAAATTGCTACACCTTGCAGTGGTTTTATATAAATATATATAGCATTTGCTCACATTCTGAGTAAGCCAAATGCAAGCAAAATCACTAACTTTGCTCAAAAATGCAATTATTTTTCGAGTTAATGAACCTCAACTGTCCATTTAAAGTTCAAAGATGTCAGCTGAAATTAGAGTTTAAACGTATGAATTAATGAGACTGTTATGACTGCCTGTCTGAATTTGCTGTTTGATGCCACCTGCAGCAGCTCGGGGCAAAGATCGTTAACAGACTCATCATGTGTTGAAGTTAATAGTGGGCTCACCTTGTTTCTTTCTGGCTGCGGTTCTTCATTCGCAGCTAAATGGCAAAAGACAAAAGTGTGATTAGTTCATTATTACTGACCATATCTTTTGCCTTTGTCCATCATGTTGACAAAACTTACAAGAGGATGTGCAACAAATTATAAATCTACTGTACCTGTCTTAAGTTTCCTGATTGTAACAGCCAGAACAATGATGACTATAGTGAACAAAAGAGTCACACCACCCAGGATCACAGTCATTAGGTGTGTGATTCCATCAGGCTCCTCTACGAGAAAAATTATAGCATTAGACTCTGTTTTTTAATCTGGTGGCTTTAGACATGGTTAAGATTGAAATAAGTGGCTCTATGGTAACTTGCACAATGAAACAAATCTCAATAGAGGAAAGGAGAACCTTACTTTCAGTCTTCAAATCCACTTCATCATCAGAGTCACCATTACCTTTTAAAAAAATATGGGGGTGAAATAATTTGAAATGTATTGGTTTGTTGTTTGTCTTTATGCTGTTATCATACTACTGTGACAATACATTTGAAATATACTGTAAATATGATGAGAAAAAGAGATTTTTAAAAGAGGTAACAATCTTACCTTTAACCTTTAAATGTGTTGCATTTGCAATGACTGTATGTGTGTCTATGTACAATCCACAGAAATACAGTCCAGAGTCAGATAAATCCACTCGCTTGATTTTAAGAGAGACAGTGGAGATGTTGGAGCTCATTTCAAATTTATCATTTGGAAATCCATCACAGATTGAAGCTTTGCCATCAGACCCGTACATATAGGAGATACAGCAGGGCTTTGTTCTGTTGACCATTCTGAACCAGTCTGTCTGAGTTGGAGTCTTGGAAATGTTGGAGCACAGCAGTGTGACTTCTTCATCAGGCTGGACCTCCACAGTCTGAGTCTCACAAACTGAGACAGAGATCAAACCTGAAACAGACAGCAGAGACAACAAGAGATTTACTCCTCGGCTGATAAAGCAACAACAATACATCTAAATTAGTTCAATACTAACTAATTTGCAAGTTAAAATAAAGTCGGGTTACTGGATAACAGAGAGATTCGAATTGTGTTTGCTGCTCAGAATAATCCAATACCAGTACTTACTGAGGCTGCAGAGAAGTAAAGCTGATATTAAGGTGAAGCTCTTCATTGTGCGTGTAACCGTGTCACAGCAAGGGCATTTATATCACTGTAAAGGGGCTCATTGGAAAGGGGCGGGTATTGAATAGTTCATGTAAGGAAGCTTAAATCTTTCACCACCAACTATCTGTACCAGATGTCATGTGTGACTAAATATGCCTCAAAGAATTTCAGACGAGATAAGTAACATTTCCTCTGCCACTCACCTTATCTATGACAGTCTGATACGGCAGCTCAGACAGTCAGACATGCATAAATCACATGTTAGTTTGTTATTATTCATCCTAATGTTGCAATATGTTGAACAAAATGTTGTTCCTCTCTGGGGCCAACAGAAAGCAAAGCATGGACAACACAATAATACAGGCAACAGTCATACAGTCATAAAAGTAATATAAAAAATATATAATAGCTAAAAACTAAGAGGCTCATGATTACAAACAGCAGAAGCACTGCCTTTTCAGTATCCATGTGAAGTGAAGCTGCTGCCTTTCTTTCTTGGCAAGTCAGGCAGTGTTGGAGGACCATGTAAGGTTATCACTGATGTTTACCCCAAAAGAGAGGACCTGACTTCACCTCCTCTCTGTGCACTGTTTCCTCATTGTTGTTGATACAGTCTACCACTGCTATGTCATTAACAAATGTAATGACATGACTGAAGCTGGACTTTGCTTGACAGCTAAGTGGTAACAGTGTGAATAGCACTGGGCTGAGCATGTAGCCCTGAGGTACGCCAGTGGTCAGCATGATGGAGCTAGAGATGTATTGTTACACACTCTCTGTGTTGTTTCTGTCAAATCTTAAAACCCAGTGACAGAGGGTGGTGTTGACCACATGGCTAGAAAGAACACTGTCACGGACAGCATTTTAAGTACCAAAAGCTTCTTTTATCAGACCCAGAGGAGCCATTGTGCATGTACACCCTGCCATTCTCCCTCTTCTTGTGTAATCCGTTGATTCACCAAGATCATAATCTCCCTCTCTAATCAACAGAATCACTATAAAAGGTTCTGTATAACCAAAAGGACAGGTAAAATCACATCTGACTCCTGCCCACCACATATTTGAACTTGCCCCTCTAGGACTCACTACAGATCTCTCTCTACCAAAATATTCTGCTCTAAAAACAGTTTATTTCCCAGCGCAATAAGAACTCTATTCTCCGCTTCTTAAATCCAGCAATACCTCTGCATTATGTGGTGTGTTACTTAGGTATACAAAATGTCTTCCTGTCTGTTGAAACTGTAGATTAGATGTTTGAGCTTCACTTTGCAAAATGATGTATGTGCACTAGAATGTTGTTTTCACACTCATTTGCTGAAGGGGGAAAGTTTCCCTGTGCTCACCTTAAAGCTCAGTTTAAATTTAAATTTTGTGACATGACAACAAGTTTGAAAGCCAATCATGGTCCAATATGTAACTCATACAAGTGTGATGTGAAACTTGAGGCCTCAAGTGTGCATACACTGAGAATGGACTTTTCAGTGAAGTAGGAGACATCCAGCAGCTAAACTTTTAAAATATAAAATATCTGCATATTCATAGATTCCTTTATCTCAATGAGAAATAGTAGCAATTTTAGCTGTTTTTAACTACAGGCAATTGATCTGTTATTTTTTTTGTGGAAAAACACTATCAGACACACATTTGTATTCAAAGAACTTTGTTACGATCTGTGGCACAGGAAGCAGGACTCAAATGCACGACTCACTTCTCAGTAGTTTCAAAACTTAAGCTCTTTACTGACAAAACAAGAACAACAAAAAGACGCTTTCTATCTAAGACAAAGTACAACTAAAACCTCTCACAAGGAGGATAATACAAAGTACAACAAAAAATCACTCTTGCAGAGGTAACTATACAAAGTACAAACTCAAAACGCTCAAAACTCAAAAAGGAGGAACACCAAAGTACAACGAAAAAACACAAAACCTGACAGTAGCTTGAGGCATGGGGGTACGCTGGCTCGCTTGGACCGACTGACATACAAACTGAACAAGACGAACTGGCACAGGATAAGGGGAGACGAGGACTCTATATACAAAAGGTGAGGGAGCACAGGTGAAACCAATCCAGGGCGGAGTAGACAATCAACACGGTGGGAAAACACAAGGGAAGGAAGTCAGGTACAGACACAAAAGGAAACTACACAATAAAACAGGAAGTGCCAAACAAGACTATGTGAATAACTTGACAACAAATAAACATGACACACTTAAACCTCTCAGCAGATCTGCCGCGACACCACACTTTAATATGTCTTAAAACATGTCTGGAGGCAATCTTTAAGTTAAGTGTCTGTAAGGGCAAAATTTCTGTTTTCCTCATTACTAGATATGTTTAGTGTAATTAAATTTCTCTCTTTATGTCACATATATATATATATATATATATATATATATATTTAGTGTGATAACTTGTTTTTCCTGTTAATCAGTCTTAATTTTTGGGTTTTGGGTTTTGGGTCATCTCTGTTTTAGGTACATTGGTATCTTGGTTGGTTTCAGCGGGAAGACAGATTGTTTGTAATCAGGGTAAAAGACAGCTGCAGTCTGTGGATTGTAAGGTTACAAGTATGTGACAGCTGCTCTCTTTCTTGGTCAGACGCTTCATATACATCTTGGTGTAAGATCTCTGTCCTTCAGCTGAATTGGATTGACTCTGTGTGCTCGCCTGCACCCTCCTTTCATTTACCTCTTTTATTCTTATTTACCATTTCATCTGATTGTTTCATTCTTTTCTTAATTAAATATACAAAAGACAACGGTTTGTTGAATCTTCATTTTATTTGCTCACTTCTCCAAAGGAAATACACAATTTCCACCACAGTGTCCAGTAATAAAAATAATTAGTTTTAAGTCACAAAATATTCACAAGACATTTTACAGATGACACTACTTTCCTAGTAGGAATAGAGGGGAATCTTCAAAAGATGTTTTTGGTGGTTGGCTCAGAGTGAAATATAACAAGTGAACCTAAATGTTTTGGGAGAAACTTTTGAAATATACAAGTTCACATAAACATCTTTAACTAAATGAGCCAGAAAGGCTCTAAGTTAAATGTTTTTGTTTTTCAAATGTACTAAGCTGTCAAGTCTGTGTTATGTCCAGAGTTTATGGTATTTCTGTTCGCTAACAAGTTCATAATGGAGCTTTTTGATACCACATGTCATGAAAATAAAGTTACAAATCTTTGCTGCTATAATTTTGTAACAAATAGTGTAATCGTCTGATCTGACGGTTTGAGCAAAGTAGAATAACCTGCATTTTACATGTTCTGTGTTACTGTTATGTTAATTCATTTTCTCCTGAGGCCAAGACTGATGTTTAAAGTGTCACACAGTTTGACCTTCTTGGTAACCAACCACATGTGACCCCATTTTTAAGCGGTTGTCTGCTCTTTTGCTCCGCTCAGTCCTCGAGAACTCTGAGACGATGCACCTGTATATGATCCTCTGTGGAGCATGTAAGTCTCTTCATATAAGATATATTCAGTGTATGATTTTAATGAAGGCAAAAAATTGAATGTTAGTTATGTTTCTATAACATTATATCTTTTTGACCTAGTCCATCTGTCAGCAGTGATTCAGTCGGCAGCAGTCCAACAGGACACTGGGGTTATATCCGCCAGTGTTGGGGACAATGTGACTTTACATTGCTTCTATGACAGCCAAGTGGCGATGCACTTCTCCTGGTACCGACAAACCTTAGGAAGTGGACCTGAGCTTGTGTCTAGTATTTACAAATATGATAAAATATCCAAAGTCTTCCCCTGGATGGAGAGGAACCCTCGTTTGTCTGTGCAAAGAAAGGAAGGGATGAATCATCTACACATCTCTGACGTCCACTTCTCAGATTCAGCTACATATTTCTGTGGAAGCTCACACTCCAACGTAGTGGAATTTGGAGAGGGGGTCTTTCTAAGTGTCAAAGGTATTGAGCTTTTATTTTTCATTGGCTTTGACTGTAGATTGTAGAGATTTGCATTCCAAGTAATCTGATTTAAGTTTTTATTTTATTTTAAATAACACGAAGTATTAGCAAAATCGCCAGGGTTTATTTGCATGTTAGATCAAAATTATAATGTTTAAACGAATAAATATGCACCAGAGATTATATAACACTTAGTTTTAGGCATATGAACTCTCCAGTCAACACCCATCATTTTGAAATATATTGTTAATAAGGCTCATTGTTTTTAGTTTTCATACATTTTTACAGAAAAATAACTGGACTGAAAGAAAAAATGGCTAATATTCACATTAAATACATATAAATTATCATATTTAATAAAAATAAAGAGAAATGGCCCTAAATATATGTTTCCAAAAATCAAATACAAGAGAAACCTATATTTAAAAAAATACAACCAATTCTATGACTGTTTTCCCTGTATATTGTAGGAGCCAACCTCAAGGAAATAGTCCAGGGGCCAGCTTCTGAGACCATCCAGCCAGGAGGCTCTGTGACTCTGAACTGCACAGTACACACTGGGACCTGTAGTGAAGAACCCAGTGTTTACTGGTTCAGACATGGATCTCGCCAAGGAATCCTTCACACACACGGGTGGGAACATGTCTCTACACCAGGCTCTCCTTCACAGAACTGTGTCTACCATTTGCAGAAGATGAACCTGAGCTCCTCTGACGCTGGCACCTACTACTGTGCTGTGGCCTCCTGTGGGCAGATGGTGTTCGGTAATGGAAGCAAGCTGCTCATCAAAGAGGATGCTGAAGACCTAATGGCACCAATGAGAATCTTAGTCTGGCTCTCCATCATTAGAACTGGGGTTCTCTTGTTCTTTATAACTATTTGTCTCTTGTTTTACATCCATAAGAGGTGATGAAGGTGGCGAGTTTGGCTCTCTTAGTTCAAACTGTTCACTTAGTCAAGAATCTTTTACAGTTAATGTTACATCCTGTGGGTTTTTGTTAGTTCCTGTTTTATTTGGAAGGACTGTTCTCTGTTCACTGTTATGATTTACTTCCTGTCTTTGTTCTTTTCCCGCCAGTTTTGATTAGGTTCACCTGTGCTTCGTCACTCACCTGCATGTTTCCATCATTAGCCCTTCCTTATATATACCGGTCCCCTTTCTTTGTTTTTTGTTGGTTCGTTCTCTGAGTTTCTCCGTTCCTGGTTCTCTGAGTGTCAGTTTCCCTGGTTTCCTGAGTTCCTTGTGTCCATGTTGCCTAGTCGTTTTGCCTTTTGTTTTTTCCTCTCAAGCTTTTTAGCACACACACCTGGATCACCTTCCTGTAAGTTCATTTTGTGTAAAATATGTCATTTATCTGCACCAGTCCATCTGTTCTGTCTGCGTTTGGGTCCTTCCCCTGCTCCTTAACGGCAAATCATGACAGTTAAATTATATGTAATCACAAATTCTATGAAATGAATACAAATGTTAGATATACATAATGTTGGTGTTTGACAAAGCTATTGTTTGTCTGTTCACACAGTGTCATTATTTAGTAGAGGATGAATAATTATGTGGAGATATAATTAAATCATGCAATGAATGTGAACAACAATAACAAAAATCCAGCTGTTAAAGCAGTGAGAATACCTTTTAGACAATAGATTCTAGGTGAGCAAGTTCCAATCAGCTTTGTTCCAGTTTTGCTAACCACAGTGCTACATAACATCTGTGATTTTTTGCTCACAGGCTGTGTGCGGTTAAACGCAAAGGAACACACTGTGTTGCGAAACATCAATGAACTTCTGCTTCTAAACATATAGTTTGAGCACCAGAATAGGTTCCTGTGATCCACTGAACGTCTTGTCAACAAAACTGCGACAGAATGAGGACATCCTGCTTGTAACCACCTACAAGCAAACACAAAGAGAGCACAGGGTCTTAATTATAGGCCCATGACCACCAATGTGTAGAAAGTTCTCTCCTTTTACTGCTGACCACAAGGTTGCTGTAGAAAGATTGTTACGCTGAGGCTGAAAGGTTTCTGAAAGGCTTATTTTCTGTGACGCTGAAATGTCAACATGTGCATCATGAAAGGAAAAACAACCTAAGCCCACAGAAACATCTGGCTGTTGTACTATACAAATCTTTTTTTTTTTTTTAATGATAATTAAAAAAGAATTAATTAATTAAAACTTAAAACGCATCTATTCACATCAGCCTTCAACCTCATTTATTCTGCCCTATGTACTGAACTATGGTTATCCAGTTTATATTCAGTTTCATGTGCGCATGGTTAAGTATGTACTCTATGTACATTTTTGTATATGTGCATATTGTTGTATTCTACCTCACTTTTTATATACATTTTAATATTTTGTTTATAATGTGTTATAGTTTATCTCATAATGTGCTCATTGTTTTATTTTATGCACAGCCCTTTGACACATACAGTATGTTGTGATATTGAGCTATAATAAACTTTGACTTAAAAGTATTCATCTGGAGTAGATGCAAATCTTGCTTATTTGGGGTACAGAAAAATATCATTCTCATGTACATTATTATGTACATTATTTATGGTGCCTTTAATGGCATATTAATTTATTTTTTGAGTCATTTATTCATTTATTTTTAATTTAAACACAACATAAACACAACACATATTAAGTACCTGCTCTCTGTGGCTTGTGTCATTAATGAACTCAACATGCTGCAGCACTTACATGACAAACAATATTAACTCATGGTCCACTTACTTTTTCTGGGCCTTACAGTCACATCTCATGGTCTTCCTTTGTGGATGCAGAGAGATAGCTCAGTAATTTAATTAGTTACCATTGCTATACAGATAAAAGATTAGATTAAAGCTTTATTCGGTCACATGGATGTGTAAGGTGTGTATCAAACCTATTGTTTTCATGTTTTTTTTATTTTCTTTTTTGCACCTGTGACAAACTTGAAAAAACAGGTGGTTTCAGGAGGGATCCATCACCCTGCATTATCACTGGGTGTGTTTGGTGTTGGTGTAGGGCTGGTGTCAATCATGGGACATAGGATCAGCTCCTCTCATTTCATTCAAACACTGTCCAGACCTGCTTCTCCTTAAAAGAAAGTAGTATTCTTCTCTGGACATGCAGATTCACAAATGAGAATATACAGTAACCCAAACTATGTCAGCACAATGTTTGTTTTAACCAAGTTTTTGTTTCTAGAAGAACTACAAACCAGCATGTTTACTTTGTGTGCTTATTTGAAATTACACTGATCACATAATCACCATATTTGCAGTTGTAAGTAGCACTGCAGTAAAGTACAATAAAATAAAAAGTGAAGGTTGCAGGTTGTTAGTTTTATTAATAAATAACTAAAAACTCAATATTCTAAATACTAAATATTAATTAATTAAGCAGCACAATTCAATTCAATTCAGTTTTATTTATATAGCGCCATATCATAACAAAGTTATCTCAGGGCACTTTTTCGAATAGAGCAAGTCTAGACCGACTCTTTATATTTACAGAGACCCAACAGTTCCCACCATGAGCAAGCACTATGCGACAGTGGCAAGGAAAAACTCCCTTTTAACAGGTAGAAACCTCGAGCAGAACCAGGCTCAAGGTGGGCGGTCATCTGCCTCGACCGGTTGGGTTGAAGGGGGAGGGGGGGAGCGGGAGAGAGAGAGCAGGAGGAAAGAGAACATACAACAGCACAATACAGTTCCACATAGGGATGTAAGGCAATAGCTACGGTAATGGCATTGATGTTAACACCAACAGAAACAACACTAAGAGCAACATTATAATAGCGCTTAATACTAATAACAAAGGCAACAACAATAGCAGCGAGGGTTGCAGAACAGAACCGCAGGGGGCAGCAGGTGGCAGCAACCCTGGACGAACTCAGCTCGGGCAAGAAATACCAGAAAACAACAGAAGGGGAGAGAGAGAGAGAGGAGAAAGCCACAACTCGGGAAGAAGTTAGATTAATAACAAAGCATTGATGGGATATGAGAGGCGTACAGATGGAAAGGAAAGAGGAAGACTCAGTGCATCGCAAAGTCGAGCAGTCTGGGCCCGCAAAGGGCTCAAGGTCAACTGGTCAGCCACGCTTTATCAAGGAGGAAAGTCTTAAGCCTACTCTTAAGTAGCAGGGAGGTTATCACTCCCATTACACACAAACTGGGATCTGGTTCCACAGGAGGGCTTGATAGCTGAAGGCTCTGGCTCCCATTCTACTTTTAGGGAACTCCACAAGACCACAGGAACCCCCTGCATTCTGGGAGGCGCCCAGTGCTCTGAGTGGGGTAATAGGAGTACTGAGCTCTTTAAGATATGATGGTGCCTGACCATTTAGGAAGAAGGTGAGGAGAAGGATTTTAAATTCTATTCTGGATTTTACAGGAGCCAGTGTAAGAAGCTAATATTGGAGAAATATGTTCTCTTTTTCTGGTTCTTGTCAGTAAACGTGCCGCAGCATTCTGAATCAGCTGGAGAGTCTTAAGGGATTTATTGGGGCAGCCTGATAATAGAGAGTTGCAATAGTCCAGCCTAGACGTAACAAATGCATGGACTAGTTTTTCTGCATCTTTTTGAGATAGGATGTGCCTGATTTTTGCAATGTTACGTAAATGAAAAAAGGCAGTTCTTGAAGTTTGTTTTATGTTTTGCCAGTACTGCTAAATCTGTGACGGGCATAATGGTTTGTTTAAGCCTTTGCATGATTGTAAGATAAGATAAGATAAGATAATATAAGCCTTTATTGTCCCACAGCGGGGAAATTTTTTTAGCGTTGCAGCAGCCAGCAAAAGTGTCATATATAGAAATACAATAAAAATAAATAGAAAAATAGAAAAATAGTCCTGTACACAGTATAGACAGAAATAAATAATAGAGTGACTGAGTGCAGTTGTAAGTATGAACAAATAGATAAGATAAAAAATATTGCACATATATAATATACATGTATATGAAAAATATTTCACAGCAACATATGAAGTAGATAACATCATGAATACAATATATGTATGAAGATAATGAAGATAAACAGTCTGTGTACTGACAGTCAAGTGTAGATTACCGGGAGTTGTACTGATTATAGAGTCTGACAGCAGCAGGCAGGAAGGACCTACGGAACCTCTCCTTCAGACACCGCGGGTGGAGCAGCCGGTCGCTGAAGGAGCTGCCCAGTGCTGGCCCAACAGGTCACCCCATACAAGACGGCTGATGCCACCACAGAGTCATAGAAAGTCCTCAGGAGTGCACCCTGCACTCCAGAAGACCTTAGTCTCCTTAGCAAAAAGAGACGGCTCTGGCCCTTCTTAAACAGAGCGTCCGTATTGTCTGTAGTTTTCTGTAATAATTCTATGAAGAATTGTTTTTCTTTAATTGTCTCAGCACTATGAAATTCAACCAACCAAGTCATGATTCTGCTTTACTCCATCCTGTTGTTCCCTGTGTTGCATCTTTTACTCATTTGTCGGACTGGACTACTTGCTGAGATCATTATTATTGACAAACTACAGTCATTTGTACCAACAGGCTTTTATTGTGCATATTCTGAATAAAACTGTATATGTATGGTCAAGCAAGTCATGGCTCGTCTTGGTCTATCTTATCTACAAATTTGACATTTAAAAGACAAATGAAAATACAATACTGAGGTGAACAAAGGTGAACACAGCAATTTAAGACTTTCATGTCAGTTCAGTGTGTTTTGTAAATGATTTCAACTTACGATGAAGTTGCAGTGTGTAAAATTTCACACAGAGGGAGTAATGATTTAAGGAGAAACTCAAAAATACAAAATAATCTCTTTCTAACCTCATTTTTAAGTAATTTCTGAAAACGCTATCTTTTTAAATGTTTGTATTTCATTCCATGTCTCTGTGAATGTAAATGTAGGTACATTTATAATGCACAAGTTATTAATTTAGTGAATAGATATGGACGTGTTATGCAATGTCCACACAATATTTCAGGTACTTGATTTTCATATGTAATGTCTCCTCCATAATGAATATAAGAAAAAAGAGAGGGGAAAACAGTGTAAACCATCCTATTTTTTCAGTTGGAAAATTGGAAGCAAATGCCGCTAATAGCAAAGTGATTGCTGCCACTGGTAGGAAAGGCTTGAAAATGACGTCCTGTGCAGGTGCTTACTGTATATATCCTGGTATCTTTACTTACAAGTCTGTCAGTCCTGTTGACAGACCCTGACATCAGAATAAACTAGCGTGTCTTGACTGTACTTCACTGGAGCTGGTCTGCAGGAGGAGTCTCTGGGAGCTGAACTCACCGCAGCATAGACAACTGCACTTGTGTTCTGAAAGACATGAAAAATTCAAAGATTTTGTACTTGTTCCAAACGTTTGGACTCAGAGAGAGCCTGCACATTAATAAGTTAACATTTGGCACTGGGTGCTTGTGACTGGGAAACACTGAATATTAAACTATATGAGAATGTTTAAAGGTATAAAACTGAAATTGTAAAATCAAAAACAAACCAAACAGGGCAGGAACAGCTGAAAGAAACAAATAAATTACCTGACTGCCTTCAAGAGATCTATCGCTGAATCTGCATGCCGCTGAAAACAAAGATAACTACTGTCAATGCTAGTAACAGCAATATAATTTTACATTTCAATTTAATAGTCTAATTTACATTCAGATATTCACTGTAACACACAGTTTTACATACCTGTGGGATCTGTCTTGTGGTTTTTGCAAAGTGTCCATACAAGTAGAAGTGTCACCATACCAAGAACGGTGTTTGACAGCATCAGCGCAATAACAGTTGGACTCAGATCAGCTGATATGGTGAAGGCAATGTCTCCTTTAAACATATGACAATGAGCAAACAGTATTTAATTTAGATTTTGACAACAAACTTTTAAATGGCCGCAAACATTAACACAAATCGTATTTACATACGTCAGAATAAAACTTATTGATACAGCAGATTTTCTTGGACTGAAATCATCCACTCCACAAATGTGAAAATCAACACTTAATGTTGGAACATTTTCTCTGTATTTATCATCTGTATTATTTGCTAGGAATTGGAAGTATTTTAAAGTGACAGTTTCTGTCTTACTTTGAATTTCAATCCTGGTCCCATTTCCAAACAGTATCTGTCCACATGAAGTCACAACACAGCAGTAGGTTCCAGCATCATCAGAGCTGAGATTTCTCATGAGAAGGTTGTACACACAGGTAGTTTCTCCACTCTCAGTGCTCTGGCAGATGTCGTTCTCATTTCCAGAGGAGTAAATCATTTCTGGAGCAGAGAGATCAGAGTTTTTCAGCCACATGACAGCAGTGTGTTCTGCTGCACAGTGGCCAGTGTGAACAGAACAGCTGAGAGTCACAGAGTCTCCTGGCTGGACCGATTTAGACTCTGGCTGCTGGACGACAGAGTCACTGATCATCTTTGCACCTTGGGAAACAAATCGAAGAACTATGATCATTATCATTATGTTCACATTCAGCTGAAATGATCCTGCTTGAATGATTAGCTACAGAGAATAAATACCTTTTATCATCAAAAGGGTTCCTTGTCCAAACTGAATGTCGTATAAGTTCATCACTCCACAGTAGTATGTTCCAATGTCTTCCCACTTTGTTGGAGATATGGTCAGATGATTGTTGATGTGGTCAGATTTTACTAAATAATGGTGAGATTGCTCTTTAAATGTTGTCAGATTATATAAAGTATCTGTGGAGGCCACCAGTTGTAGTCTCCTCCCAGCGTTTAGTTTGTACCATACCCTAGTTCTTACAGCACTATGAATGTGACATGTAATAGTAGCTGTGTGTCCTTGCTCCACTGCCTGGAAAGGAACAGCCTGAGAGATGTCACTTGACTGTGCTTTGCCTGAAAGTAACAGAAAAACAAGGAGCCTAAATAATACAGTCACCTTGATGTATCTAAATCGACATTAAAAGCTCTCACAAGTGGATCTTTTGTCACTTACACACAGACCAGAGCAGGGAAATAATCAGAAGCCACACCTTCATCTTCTCTGCTTGTATCCCCGTCTTCTACACCACAGTTCTGACTTGCTAAAGTGACAGAGACAGCAGTCTTAACAGATTCACCATGCAGGAACAATTGGTGCGAAGGCATAGCAAATCTGTCAGGTGTCTGATTGGTTCATCTAGCCTCACCCGATTGGCTGCTTAGTAAATCAAATCCTTTTGGTCACAATGGAGCGAAAAAAACCCCAAACAACTTTCATCACAGTCTTTGCAGTTACCATAGCTCCACCAGAAGTTACATTTGTCATGAATATAGCCTTTTTCTTTACATCCTTTTATTTTTAAATACAAGAATATAAAATAACAGAATTTCTTTTGGACTAAAAAATATGATTCTCAGTTCTCTAAAACTGAAGTCAGCTTAAGCAAATAGATGAACTAACTAACCATAGAAAATAACAATAATCTCTATGATGTGGTGTTGGTGTTTTCTTAGATGTCAGTGTCTTTATTTAATTCTTAATTAGTGTTGCTGCTGTGTTAGTGTGTGATCCTGGCAGTTGACATCAAGATGACTCCATGGTTCTCAGCAGCATTGGCAATTAAATTATAGATAGTTAAATAATTGAAAAGTGGCAGTTTCAAAGGTCTGTCTCAGTACCTAACACTCAATTCCTTTGATTTGAGTTTCAGTTCATACAGAAGGCAACTGTTTTTCTTCTTTCCCGTATAATGTGTCACAGGAAGGGGTCGGGGAAGGCAGGTACTGTAAGTAACCACATCCTTTTCATACTGACATTTTAGTAAAAACACACGTCCATCATTGTTTGTACAGTCTACTTGAAAGGTCTGCTTGTGTTAGTCTGCACAGATTCGAATAGACCCGAGGATAATTACAGCCAATTCAAAATATGGTCGACCCGAACATACACAGCATGATCAGCTAGCAATTAACAAGCAGCCGTAATTGAAAAGAGAAGCTATATGCTAATAATGAATGCATAGTCATAGAAACTAATTCCAAATATAGTTACTTTTATGCTTCAAAAATGAATTATCAATAATCATTAATAAATAATAATATGTAGCTACAATTTTATCATCCTGCACCAACAATAAAACATTCATAGCCAACTGAGCGACAGATAGAAGATAATAATTTTCTAACCATTTTGTGTGAATCAATTCCCTAAAAGTAATTGTCATTTAATAAAATTAATAGAATTTTTACATAGGCTTCTGATTTTCTCCCGCTGTGATTATGATGTACCAAGTTATATGCCTAATACCTGGATCCACTCGGGTATGACCTGAGACCCGTGGAAGACCCAGATCCAAATAGAAGTATTGTATAATTTGTCCCGGGTCAGCTCACGGTTCATCAAAACCGAGTGGCCCCGTGAAGACCTCTAGCTGGGAGCCCCTGCAGCTTAATCATGGCATTCCTTATTATTTTGTCCTAGAGCGAAGATACTTTAAAGGGTTATTGGTCTGGCCTGCATGACAGTTTCATCAAGATAAGGGGAGGCAGACTCTTAACTACCAGATGCGTAAACCTCCGGAAGGACGACAGACCTTAACGTACAGTAAGCCAAAACACTGACCAGTTAACTTCCAAATTATTTAGTGGTCCTAGACTCTCTTAAGAGTTGAGGACTCCAACATAGAGAGATAAACTTAACCCCTAGAGGGTGATGGACCGTCTCTGCAGTAGTGGCTGAGATATCTTGACTGAAAGCAACATGTCAGTAGCATAGCAGCAGAAGCTTCAATCTTCCTTCACTGTCTGCACAAGATGCATTCAGGCACAGTATTGAATGTCGCTCACCTGTGTTTTGGCAGTGCTTAGAGCCAAATACACAATGAAAAACGGAAGAAAGTTGACGAAGCTTATAATTGTGCTTTTAGCCTTTTTGGCCTGTGTAGACGACTGACAAACACGGCTAAAACGCCTCCTGAGAAGACGTTAGTCCCTAGTACAGTGTATTTCAAGCTCCTACACTTCCCACAATGCACCTGAGTATCTTTTCATTAGACCCTCCGTGCCCACTTTTTCAAACACTGTATCTAAAGTAGTCTTTAAAACCCTAGTCGAGAAAACCTGGATGACATCATAAAGAGTTCCCCTTGAAATGAAATGATCAATGCAGTACTTCAGCTAACATTGTGGCATCTCTGCTTCTACCTCAGTAAATGATCTAAGTACTTCTGTAACTGCTTATTTACGTGATCTGCATAGATGTGGATAGGATCTATAGCTCAGATTCAGAGAAGAACTGAGAACCACTGATGTAGAGACATCCTGCCTGAAACCGCAGAGACAAAGACAAAGACCTGACAGGGTCTGAGATCTCTCCTCTTTATTGTTGACTGCAAAGAGGTTCAAAAGGATTCTTACGTGTCTGGGTTTGTAGCAGCATGTACAATAAACAACCTACAAAGAATGTTCTGTGATGCCTTATGTATGTACATGTGATGTCAATGACGCAGGGTCGGTTAGTGTTGTTGAAACTCTCAGAGTAGCTTACCCCACCAACACTGCAGAGGTGTGAGTGTAGTTCATTAAAATCTGGCAACAAATGGTGTAATGACAGTGGAAATCAGTGTATGTTTTGCAGCATCGCTTCAAAGAAACCCTCTGACAGAAGACAGGTGTTTTTTCAGTGGAGGAGTGTAGTTTATTGCAAGGCAAGCTCTTATATTTGTTGAATTTGGTGAAATAATGTTATGTGTTCGTGTGTCAGGAAAATTCAAATGACCCTAATAAAAAATGTCTTGTTACACAGAATTAAAGTACAGAAACATGTTCAGCTCTACAGCCTCACAGTGGAGTACACACATTCACTCTTGGTGTTGTCCCTCTGTCTTCTTGATCTGTTGGCCTTGTGATCCCTTAAAGCAGCGTAATGAAGGTTCTCTGTGTCTTCACATAGCTGGTATCAAAATATAAAAGGGTTAATCACTATTATAAAAGATACAGCACAAGAGAAACACGTACGGAACCCGGCTGGTGTCATGGAGAAAAAAAACAAATGAATGCTCTCAAATGAATCATTTGTGTGCACTAGTATCATTTTTGCCAACAAAACATACAATCGTCAAGTTGTCAATACAACTTATGTTTAAGGGTTGTCAAAGATTAGACCGTGGCCTGTCACCTAAGTGGTAGCAGCCAAAGCTGACCTGTATTATTTAAACAATGTCTGAGAGTACAAATAACTTTTTCCCCTTATGACACCTGCTGAGAGGTAAAGAAAAATACATTTTTCAATAGAAAATGATACTTACCACAGTATTTGGAGTAGAAGTTGCTGCTCCAGTAAACTCTGGTTGTGACACACAAAAATTAAAGTCCTTCAAAAGAAATATGCACTCAATATTTGCTGTCAGCTACAAAGAGTAACAGTTACCTGTAGAGTGGCGGTTTCTTTTGTTCATCATGCACACTGAGAAAGCCAGTAAAACAACCAGGATGGTGGTGAATGCCAAAGCTGCACTCAAGAAATACACCAAGACAGAATAGTCCTCATCATCTGTAGAGCCACACACCAGGAGACATTACAAAGCTTTTAGATGTTTTTCTTTGTCTTCGTGTTGATTAAAGGATAGGTTTGGATATTTTCAAGTCTATCTTAAAACAATACTGACGTGCCCATTTGTTCATTGAAAGGGTTATTGGTCATTGTAATTTGTGTTCTTCCTGGCCACAAAGAGATTCTTCCCTAAAGCGAGTTCAATGTAATGAATAGAGGACACATCCTGTGTAAAATGCATTCTACAATTTAATTGAAACTGATATGAATCCTCAGCAGTTTAGGTTAGACAAATGAAAGTGGGTATCTTCCAAATACAAGACAGGTGAAAGACTTATTGGTAACGGTTCGTGGCCAGTGAAGAATCCTTCCTTGCCCGACTGCTGTAAAAAAATATGGGACAAAATCCCCCACTTATCTTCCAATATTAGTCTTTTTAAAACAAAATCCCCTCTTTGTATTTACATGGAAATTCTTTCCTTGCTGAGCTGCAGCAAATAGATCCTTGGTGGAGGAATTTAGGTTTGTGGCCAGGAACTGTAATGATTAAAGTGACAACTAATTTTATTGGTGTGTGAGTATTGTATTAAGAACTTAAAAAATCCTTTAAGGAGTTATCATCACCATTTATCAAATGAGACAACCTCTGCTAGAAAGTTACTTACGCTCCAGTCGCTCCGAGTCCAGCTTGGTCCCATTTCCAAACAGTATGTGTCCACATGAGGCAACAGCACAGTAGTAGGTCCCAGCATGAGAAAGATTCAGGCTCTTCATTGGCAAGTTGTAGACACAGGTGTGTGTGTGGGTGTTGGGTTTCCTCTCACACTGATCATTCCTGCCTCCATGGGTGTAAATGAGTCCTGGATGAGATTCTTCAGAGTTTTTGAACCAGTAAACACTGTGTTCTCCATCACAGGTCCCAGTGTGTACTGTACAGTTCAGAGTCACAGAGCCTCCTGGCTGGATGGTCTCAGATGCTGACTGATGGACCGAAGTTTGGATGTTCAAACCTGAACCCTTGACACTGACACTTGTGCCATCGCAAAATATAAAGTCATATAAATTGCTCTCTACGCAGTAGTAAGTAGCTGAGTCTGAAATTTTCAAATCTGAAATCTTCAAGTGATTTTTACCATTTTTTGTATCCAGTGAGAAATGTGGATTGTTTTTAAATTCATCATTAAAGGTGCCGTTATCATTACGCCTATAGAATGTGGACACCAGCTTTGGTTTCTGTCCCACAGTTTGCTTATACCAGTAAAACATCACTGCTACATCGGTATCTTCACAGGAGCATGGCAAAGTCACATTTTCCCCAACATTAGCTGATTTAAAATGTAACGATGATTGTTTTAAAGTTGTCACTTGAGCTGAGGAGAAAATGAAGAGACAAAGAAAACACGTAAGTAATTTAAGGCAAGTATGTTGTAATGATCTGTATTAAAGAATGCATGAAAACATGTTACAAGCAAACATAAGGTTATAGTTTAAAGTAAACAACAGGGAGTAACAAAAAACAGCTTACCCATACTCGCCACGAACAGACATGTGAAATACAAAGCAAAGATTGGAGGTGACATCGTGCTTCAAATGCTGTGATGAATGAACTGAATCTTTATACGTTCTCCACTCTTCACAGAGAAGACTGTGTTTGAATGGCCAATCAGATTGAATCTCCTGTTTTGGAAACAGTTATCACATGTTCAGTGCCCCCTACCTTGGCTATGTTGGTCCTTCATCCACAACCACAATAACAACAACAGTGTTTAGAAGAAGAATCACTAAAATAGAAATCACATAACTGTAATAATGAAAGGCTTAATCGTCACATATAACTGGAAATAGACAGTAACAGTTAAAACCAGCCTCAGGCTAAATTATATGCACAGTAAAGGGTGGATACCTGACCCGAGCCTGACGGGTCGGGCCGGGTTTGGACAAAAATTTAGAAATGATGTTCTGGCTTACTTAATATGGTGCTTTCTGTTCAGTGTTGGGGTTTGTTATTTACGTGACAGTGCATGAACCCAACACTATTTCAGGTGGTAAATATTCATGTAGCCTAGCTAAGGATGAAGGACGTTGGGCAAAATTTGTCATCGGGGAAGTTTAAAACAGCCGAAAACCATGCAGGGAAATCAACGGTATAGAGGCAATTTGATTTGCCTCAGCTTCCATTCACTGTGTCTGGCTCTGGTTGGGTTCGGAGATAAAAAACAGAAAGCCTCTTGGACTCGGGTCGGGTTCGGACAAAAATATGAGCCGCATTCTATTGTACAGCATGCCTGGTTTGACAGGTGAAAGTGTGTTCACATAGATACATACCTGTCAACAGTCAGAAAGGAATCATTTTTGTGATTTGGCAATGCATATAGCCTACAAATCTTGCAAATGAAAAATAAAAACTGACTTTAAAAAACAAAAACAGAAAAAGTGCACAAAAATAAATGTGTGTCAAAGTTAGGATCAATAATAAATTGGCATCTGTACATGAAGGTGTTCTTCCCAAATCCTTTGCAATGGCTTCCTTATGACTAAAAGAAACACACAGTGGCCATGCTGATTGGTTGACAGATGACATTTATGACACTTGTGTGTCTTTTTTCAGTGTGTGAACTCCTGCTGGCACCGATTTATTTCTCACCGCTATCTGAGCCTGGAAACACTACAATAATTGAATTGTTCCATACTTTATAATACATAATAGGCAACTGAAACAATTAGTTCTCTCACAGTGTTAATCTGCATTTAAGATATGACCCTCATACAGCTGCCCTTTTAAAATGACTTGTTTTTGCTCTTGGCTTCTGTCTGAGCTGCTATACGCTGTGGCCTGGAGGCTACAGGCCAGTCTTCCTGTGTTCATGCTAGGGCTTGAGTTTCCACCAGCGGAAACCTGTTCACAATTGTTCACACCTTCTTCACCACAAGAGTCAAAACAGAAGTCATCTGCTGGAGACTGCTTACATTTCTGGTTAGAAGAAGGTATTAATAGATGAGAGGGGGTTTTTGAGCACGCTCTGTCTGTTTGCATCCATTTTGTTTTGGCACTCAGCTTTCAGCGGAACCCTTTTTTTAACGTACTGTAGTTTGCTGTTGATTGCTTTGTGTTCATGTCCTTTATGAGGCTTCTAGCTTCTAGTGGAAGTGGGTGAATGAAAGGGTACAATTCTGCTCTCTTTTTTTAGCTGTGCAACTCTGGGTGCTTAATAATTTTATCTTTGTTATTTGTAGTGTTGAGGAATGTCACATTTTTTTCAACTTACTGCTCACTTCATTCTGTTACTAGTCATACATTGTGACTATTTCACACAGTTCGTTCCCACTATGCTACATTAAAGGGCCAGTTTACTTTTTCCATCCACCCCTATATGCCATGTAGCTTCGGTTTTATCTGTGAGTCAGCATCGTCCACAGATGAATCATATATTTGCACATTTTCTTTTGACGGGTGACAGGTCGGCTAATGTTTCTGATATCCAGATATGATTGCATAGACTATTAACCACGTGATGGATATTTATTTGTTTCATTTGCAGTTGCTGAACAAAGGAACTAACTAGCCTACCGGAGTTCACTCGTTTAAATTGACAAAGCTATTTTACACCAGACTAGCTTGCTTGTTGTTAAGCTTAGTGGGCTATTGCCTAAGTTTGGCTGGCTGTATTGGGATGTAGTGGTTTTATTTCACTTCTGCCAATAAGCCCTGAAGGCAAACTTTTCCCACATGAGGTGGCTGTGACAAGGGAAGTCGAAGAAGGAGGTTTTGCGATCAAGTAGAAATAGAACTCAAATGCAGTTGTTGGGCATTACAACACACTTTTAATTGAGGATTGATGCCAAATGGGCAAAATTAAAAAAAACTAATATATAGAATTATAAAAAGAAATAGAAAATATGTCTTGCAAAAAGGGCACTTATCTTGCCAGAGGCCAAAAGAGCAGGTGCTTGAGCACCACCTGGGGTCTATCTGTGCACGTGTGTTTGTTTTTGTTGCTAAAAGCTTTGAAAAGTTACTTTTGATAATCCACAGACCTAGCTGTGAACACTTTTTAATAGAACTTATTTACGCTGAAGAAATAGACCCCATGGAAACTGCTCACAGTGAGCTCTAGTTTTTGGAAAGACTTTTATTAAGGTGGTAGCAGAGAGTTCAGAGGTAGATATCTCAACGGTTTGGAACATTAAACCAGACACTACAAGGGTTTCATGAGAAAATATAGTTTTCTTAAATTTGGGTAGAATGGCCCTTTAAAACCAATGAGGTTTTGTAGTTGCTGCACATCGAGCATCAGTTACTGCATACCTGATCAGACAACAAGACCTTTGCTGCACATTAAATGACTCCTAAAGGAACACTTTGCCAATTTTCAACCTTTTTTTCCACATATTAGTCATAAGAGTAGAAAGTCTATGACATCCACAATACTGGCCATTTTTATGTGTAAAGCTTTAGGTAATTACAAGAGCTTAGGTTTATTCTGTCGTTTATTGACTTCTGACTTTTACAACTACTTTAAATAACTTGACCCAGCAGCCGCCTTAATGCAGAAGTCACAGGACTCATGCAAGATTGCTGACAAGCCAGAATTACACTAATTTTACAGGTTTCAACACTGGCCCAAATCTAGCCCAAATGCTGCTAACTGGACCTACTTCTCAGATCAAATGAGCCCTCGTTCAGTCTCCCAAAACCTAGCCAAATCTTTCATCCATATGAGGGCCATATTTCACTGGCACCAACACTCGGGGACCAGAGAAAAATGACATGTCAAAGAAAAGCAGGTCAGAGAGAAGTGAGAATCAAATGTGTTATTTAAGAACAACTATATCAACAAAAGCATGCTCGACAAAGATCATGTGAGAATCCATCTTACCAGGCTTCAAGTTATGCACTTGCGGCGGAACCACAGTGGTTTGAACCAATCAGTGTCCCATGAAGAACTACTGGCAGCTACGGGCGTGGTTTAGGTGTGACGACAGCGAGAGGTGACTGTTCATTCAAAAACAACAATGGCAGCTCCTAAAGAGGTTAGCGTATGCTGCTATAGCATCAGTTATGTCAGAACTGGAGAGTATTTCTTCACCGAAAGAAGAGCAAAGAACAACACTGAATGCTTTTCTCAATGGAAAAGATGTTTTCGCTCTTCTATGGATTGGCTTTGACATTTGACCAATGATTGGTTGAAGTTAGCCAGTGATAGACAGATGGTTTATCCAATCACGTGTCAAGTATTTTTTGAAAGCACCTTCCCTTTTCCAAACAGTTTCCAAGAGCGACTTCTCAGATGGTCCTTTGTAACAAACCATCTGGTGCGTCAGGTTACAAAGACTTAATTTTATTATTTCCATATTTGGTTAGTATGTGTAATAGTCCACTGACTGGCCTTTTGCCAAGTACCACAGCACAGTAAAATCTACAGTACAGTATATCACATGGGTAAAGCACTCCAGAGAATAGATTGTGAAAAGAAAGGGCTGAAATAAAATTCAAGAATACAATTCAATCAAAAGCTTCTAAAACATCAGGATTGCTTTGTCCAGAGTAAGCTGCAGTGACCATTACAAGATATTTCAAATCAACTGCAGGTAAGCTGGTTGATAAGTATGACCATCACTGGAATTCTTATTGGATTTGGCACATTCAAATCCACAGTATTCAAATATACCATTTAATCTGCAAAGATGTGAAGTTGCTGAGTGCAGCTTTAACTACAGTCATGAAGGTGTGCTAAGCTCCAATGGCTGACTTGTTCCTATTTGACAAAGCTAAATGTCTTTGGTCATATTTTAAACTTGTTTATGTACCACTAAACAGGAGATATACATTTGACAGTAGCAATGCATTCCTACTCCATCAGTCTTCATTCTCCCTGGTTTGTTGGCATTCTCAAGTTGAAACGTCTTGGTTCTGTTGACAGTATTTGATGTCAGAATAAACTACGGAGTCTTCACTGTATCTCACTGTGGCTTGTCTGGCAGGGAGGGTTCTGGAGGCCGAACACACAGCTGCATAGATTACTCCATCTCTAGTCTGTGAGAAATGGAAATTAAAAGAATCATTCTGAATGCTGGACATAGAAAGACGTAGCTTAAACAACACGTGACGCTGTGGGTGCTGAGACAAACTGTTACCTGATTGCCTTCAGAAGATCCATCTGAAGAAAGAATCAAAGATCACTACAGTCAATTCCAGTTACTGCAGAATTTAACAGGATGTGGATCTGATTGTGTTGCAGATATACAGCTGATCAATATAACACGTAATTTTAAATACCTGTGGAAGCTTTCCTCCGACTCTTGCAAAGTGTCCATGCAAGAATGAATGTCACAATCCCAAGAATGATGTTTGACAGCATCAGTGCAATAACAGTTGGGCTCTGTTCAGCTGGCTTGGTGTCTGCGTTATACAGAAGAAAGTAAACAAACAGTGCTTAATTTAGTTTATTATACAAATAACTAGCAGTGCAATGTCCTCCATTTGACAAACAAACTTATGTATTTAGATGTCACAACTGATTGGACCAAACTGAGCCGAGTACATTTCAGTTTTGCCCGCTTACTGTTGACAGTATCATGCAGTAGGATGATATTTAAAGAGTCAGTTCACCCAAAGCACACACAAAAAACATTCCCCCCACATACATATTGTATCTACTCATGGAAATTGTTTTGTGTATTTAGGATATCTGCCTCTGAGATATCGTCCGCCAACGAAAACAGCAGCCCAGTTCTAGGAATTTGCTTCCCTTAACAGGATGCTAACCCCCTAACCCTGAACCTAACCATGACCTGGTTAACTGTTTTAGTTCCATAAAAAATGAGTAACACTTTACAATAAGGGTACATTAATTAACATTAGTTAATGCAGTAATAGCAGTTAAATAATGTGTCTAGTAATCAGTTACTAAATGCTTATTGTATTAATTAACTGTTAGTTAACACCTATTACTATGTTAACTAATGTTAATAGCATGTTTATAAACTATTAATGTATAAATGAAGACCTTAGTTAACATGACCACCATTAGTAAATGATTACTAGACACATTAGTTAACTGTTAATTAACTGTTAGTTAATGCTTATTACTGATTAACTAATGTTAATTAATGTACCCTTATTGTAAAGTGTTACCCATGAAGGTAGTGGAAATCAAAATCTCAAACATTGGCTTTAGGGCTGCAAATAACGATTATTTTTATAACTGATTAATCTGCTGATTATTTTCTCAATTAATCGTTTAACCTATAAAATGTCAGGAAATAGTGACAAACGTCCAACATGACATCTTCAGATGTTTTGTACTGTCTGACCACAGTCCAAAACCCAAAGATACTCAGTTTACAATGACAGAAAACTGAGACAAGCAGCAAATCCTCAAATTGGAGAAGCTGGAACCAGAGAATGTTTAGTAATTTTGCTTAAAAAAATGATTTAAACAAGTAATCAAACTTCAAAATAGTTGCTGATTATTTTTCTGCCGATCGACTAAAAGATTTGTAGGCAACATTCTTGTCTGGCGATAAGGTTGAACACAGTAAAAAGGAAATAGCAATTTGTTTTTGGAGCTCAACACACTGTCAACTCCACAAATGTGAAAATCAACACTTGTTAATGTTGGAACATTTTCACTATATTAATCATTTGTATTATTTGCTAGGAATTGGAAGTATTTTAAAGTGACAGTTTCTGTCTTACTGTGAACATTAATCCTGGTCCCATTTCCAAACAGTATCTGTCCACATGAAGTCACAACACAGCAGTAGGTTCCAGCATCATCAGAGCTGAGATTTCTCATGAGAAGGTTGTACACGCAGGTAGTTTCTCCACTCTCAGTGCTCTGGCAGATGTCGTTCTCATTTCCAGAGGAGTAAATCATTTCTGGAGCAGAGAGATCAGAGTTTTTCAGCCACATGACAGCAGTGTGTTCTGCTGCACAGTGGCCAGTGTGAACAGAACAGCTGAGAGTCACAGAGTCTCCTGGCTGGACAGATTTAGACTCTGGCTGCTGGACGACAGAGTCACTGATCATCTTTGCACCTTGGGAAACAAATCGAAGAACTATGATCATTATCATTATGTTCACATTCAGCTAAAATTACCTCAAGATGCAGTCTGGGTGCTTAAACGATAAAATGCTCAAAATGACTACCTTTCACCATCAAAAAGGTTCCTGATCCAAATTTAATGTCATTTAAGTGCATTATTCCACAGAAGTATGTTCCAGTGTCCTCCCATGTTGTTGCAGATATGCTCAGATGACTGCCAAGTTCGTCAAATTTTACTAAATAATGGTGGTGAAATTCATCAGCAAACACTCCGATTATAGTGAGAATCAAATTCTGCCACAAGCTGTAGTCGCTTCCCTGTGGTCTTGTACCACACGCTTCTTTTCATTTCACTCTTTATATGACATTCAATAGTAGCTGAGTCTCCGACCTTTGCTGTTTGGAAAGGAACAGGCTGAGAGATGTCGCTTAACTGTGCCGCACCTGAAATATACAGACAGGATATAATCATGTTTGTGTGTCAAGATGCTCATGAAAAGGTTCCACAAATGGATTTTTGTTACTCACACAAAGACCAGAGCAGGAAAGCATTCACAAAGTACACCATCATCTTATCTGCTTCTCTGATCCTGCTTCTTCTCCACAGCAGTTCTGACCTACTGAAGCAACAGCAGACTTAACAGATTCACCACTTGTCCTACATTCGGCCACATCTGTCAGGTTGGATTGGTTCATCGTACTCACCGTGCAGAACATGATTGGCTGGTTCACAGTGAAGCAAAAAGCCCCTTCATCATGGCCTGTTTTGACATCAGTGTCAGCAGTGTTTGAAATAGGTTGAGGATTTGTTGTCATATATACTCTATGCTTACTCTATGTATAGAGACAATTACTGATAAACTCTGTTACCACAATGAGGTTGGCAAAATGGAAACTGCAATTTAGATGCATACTTTCCAGAAGAATGGACAACCTAGATTTTTGTTGAATTGTCAAAGGGATTACACAGATGTCATGAGTCACACATAGTGTCCTCAAAATGAAAGTGCGTCTAATTCAAAAGGATAATAAGAAAGAAAATGTGGCTTTGGGTGACAGATCCAAGAAAATAGCAGCTGTACCATAGTTCTTGGTTGCACCAACCTGGATGAGGTGAGCCAAGTGGGGACTTACAACAGTTTAGAAAAAAACTCAACCCTGTCACTCTGGATAATCCACAGAAGAAACTGCCAAAAGTTTTTGGAGGGACTATTTCTTCAGCAGAAAGCAGTTCCTCTTAAACCTGTAACAGGGACAAAATGCTTCTGCTGATATTGTTTTTTTAATCCTGTGAGCATCACTAACTAAATACTGTTCAACCTTATTGTACTGAAATCTTAGAGATATACAGTATATTGCAAAACCAGGACAAATAAAACTCTACATGGCTAGATCCCATTAGAGGTAAACAAGGAAATATGACACACTGTTGTGAAGTCAGTCTGCTTAAAGGAAAAGAATGACATTTTGTGGATACATATTTATTGGTCAGGTACATAACCCACCATAAAACCACGATTTGACACTTATTTTAACACTTAAAGTAAGCACATTAGATACAACATGTTAATTAGTGAGCTTTAGAGGTGCTGGTAGGCAGATTTTGTTTCCTTTGGGCAGATCCTGGCTAGCTGTTTCTCCCCGTTTCAAGTCTTTGTGCTAAGCTAAGTTAAGCAAAGTAGCTTCATATTTAGCGTGCAAACATGGGAGTGGTATCAATCTGCTCATCTCTCTGCAAGAAAGCAAATCAGTATATTTCTCAACATGTCAACCTTTTCCTCTAATGGTGTGGCAAACTTTAAAGGAGGAGTGGTCAGGCCTGCACTGTGGATAATGTCTCAGTAACCTCATACTCATATTCCCTTAAAGTTCTGATTAATACAACACCTGATTACATTTCAACACAGCACTTTTTCCTTTAGGCCTTTCAGTAATTATGAAGTATTAAATGCTCTTGCAGGATAGCTTATCATTACTTGCATTACCCATATATATATATATTCTAAAAGTCCTTACTGGTAAGATATCAGCTGTATGGAAGGCAGCTCAGGTCATCCTATTGCACAAACGTAGATCCACTGTTAACATGAACAATTATCGTCCAGTACCTAAGATTTCCCCCCTTGCAAAGATTCTTGAAACTCTGGTTGACAGACAACTATGTGCTTATCTAGACTATAACTGTATTCTCCAGGTCAGGTTATAGACGACGACATAGTTACTGCCACTACAGTTGTACTAAATGATATCATACATTCACTGGACAAGAAACAGCTCTGTGCTGCACTGTTTATTAGTTATTTATTATTTACTGTGACCCAGGGCTTTGTGGGTTGGTGTCAACAGAACCGCCTCCAGATCAACGCGAGTAAAACCAAAGAGCTGGTGGTGGACTTCGGCAGGCGCAAACTCCCTCCACCTACACCAGTGAACATCCAGGGAACGGACATTGAGATTGTGAGATCGTACAAGTATCTGGGTGTTCACTTGAACAACAAACTGGACTGGTCAGACAATACGGACGCTCTGTTCAAGAAGGGACAGAGCTGTCTCTTTTTGCTCAGGAGACTAAGGTCTTTTGGAGTGCAGGGTGCGCTCCTGAGGACTTTCTATGGGGTGACCTGTTGGGCCAGTGGCATCTCTTCCAGGGATAGAAAGAGACTGAACAAACTGATAAAGAAGGAGGTGGAGGTGGTGGGAGGCAGGAGAATGGTGGCCAAGCTATCATCACTACTGGAGAACACTTCTCACCCCCTACATGTCACTCTATCAGCACTGGGCAGCTCCTTCAGCGACCGGCTGCTCCACCCGCGGTGTCTGAAGGAGAAGTTCCGTAGGTCCTTCCTGCCTGCTGCTGTCAGACTCTATAATCAGTACAACTCCCGGTAATCTACACTTGACTGTCAGTACACAGACTGTTCGCTACTATACTTCATCTGCTGCTGTGCATTATCTTCATACATATATTGTATTCATGATGTTATCTACTTCATATGCTGCTGTGAAATATTTTTCATATACATGTATATTATATATGTGCAATATTTTTATCTTATCTATTTGTTCATACTTACAACTGCACTCAGTCACTCTATTATTTATTTCTGTCTATACTGTGTATAGGACTATTTTTCTATTTATTTTGATTGTATTTCTATATATGACACTTGCTGGCTGCTGCAACGCTAAGAAAATTTCCCCGCTGTGGGACAATAAAGGCTTATGTTATCTTATCACAAAAATGAAAATTGCTCATTATCATGACAAGGTCAAACACCAAGGAAAGGGCCTCACTATAAATGAAATCAGAGGAAATGGCTACTGGATCCCTGGGATCAACAGAGTGGTAGCATCCTATATTCACCAGTGTGTGAACTGCAGGAGGCTCAGAAGACCCACAGAAGAGTAAAGGATGACTGATCTGGCTTCAGAGTGTGTGGATCCATCACCACCATTTACGTACTGTGGAATGGACTGCTTTGGCCCCTTTCTCATCAAGCAAGGACGGAAGGTGCACAAGAGATATGATCTTCTCTTCACTTGTTTTTGCTCCCGTGCCATACATATTGAAATGTTGGACGATACGTCTACAGATGCCTTCATCAGTGGTCTGTGCTGTTTCATCGCCATATGCGGCGCAGTTCGTCAGATCAAATGTGACCAAGGAAGCAACTTTGTGGGAGCCAAAAACGAAATGACAATAATAAAATAAAATAAACCCGAGTTAGCCCCGGAGCTGAACTGAAGACAGAGTTCTTATACAAGCTATTTTATAACACAAAAGAAACCAACCCATTCTAGGTGGAGATCAATGACCGTTTTCCTAAAGAACAACCTATCATTGCTCTGTAAATAATGGTGACATAATCTCTAAACTGGGATGGCCCGGCCCCCTGTTTGGCGGTTCTGGCCTGTTTTTGCTGACTCCAATTAACTTTGGAAAGTGTCCACCAAACGCAGGTGCAAACCCTTACCTGGACTTTCCCAGCTACCTTTTTTAAAAACAATATGCTGCTAACTATGCTCCCACTACCACATGCAGCGGCACGTCACCACCCCCCCACACACAGGTGTGGGGCAGTGTATGAGCCTTCACACACACACAAACCCTCTGATGCCACACATACACATACAATCTCTTCTAGTGCCAAGTAGACACACATACACACACAGAGCAGTGATCTTTCCACACACACATAAAGCAGTGAGCGTGCTGCACACACACACACCCTCCCCTTCATGCAGGCCTCTCATTTGAAATGGATACAGATGATATATACTGAGTACAGTGATTATCATTTACTATTCCTTAACACAGCAAACTATAACAAAAGGTTTTTTTCCAACACTATATTGCGTGCCTATATGTGGAATTTGCTCGAGAAAAAGAAATTTTGTTCAATCCTTGGTGCACCTCACAAAAAGTGGAAACGACAGAGCAGTTGCGACAGTTGATTCTTCTGGAAGAGCTAAAAAATTGTGTTCCAGAGGTGGTTTCCACTTATTTAAGCGAGCAGAGAGCAAAGACTGTAGGGGATGCTGGCTGTTTTTGCTGATGAGTATGCTTTGGCCCATAAAGTTACATTAAGTGTGTACGAATGATGCCACATTTAAGTGCCATCTTTATGGGTGGGGAGTATTACATCCTGTTTTATTTTGGTATTTCCTGTTGACCCTGATCATCTGATTGGCAGGCACCTTTCCTGACTAGTGGGCTGAGTCTATATAGACAGGCCCTTTTGTTCAGCTTTCTCTCTCCATCCTGCTGCAGCAGAACCTTGGTGGTGCTTGGTATCTGGTTTTTCAGTTATTCATTCATTTATGCCAATAAACTAATATGCGGTCTTCTCTCCCGGTATTGTGTCCATTGTTGTGTTTGGTGTTTAAGCCAGCCGTAACATATTACACACATATCCAGCAGATGTTTTAACTGAAAGCTTATGTATTCATTGGACTAGTTGTTAACACATCATGCCATCGAGGTTTAACCCCACTGTCTGTATTATGTTGAGCCATAGATATGTAAGTGATAAAACACGACAAAGTGTCCTGATATATTCATAATATGGCTGAGGTTCCCTACTGATCCCGATAGTTTCCACATAAGGACATCACTTCAGAGTGGTTTTCGGTTCTACTGTCATACTTTTTTTGAAAGTTTTTTTTTAGTCCATTTAACCCATAGTTAGCCAAGTTTCAAGTGTGAGAGTTGCATAACTAGTAACGTAGCATGACGCAAATGGTAAATAGACTTCACTTATATAGCACTTTTCAACCTTATAGGTTTCCAAAGTGCATTACAGATTGGTCTCATTCACACACATTCACACACCGATGGTGACAGAGCTGCCATGCAAGGTGCTGGCCTCCATCGGGAGAAACTTAGGGTTCAGTGTCTCGCCCAGGGACACTTTGACATGCGAACAGGAGGAGCCGGGGATCCAACTGCCAACCTTTGATTAATAGATGACCCGCTGTACCTCCTGAGCCACAGCTGCCCTATTGTGACCTACAGTTTTATATACCTTGATCAAGAGCTGTGACTAAAGAAAAATGTTTTTTAGTCCTATTATACACGTTTAACTCCTGGGCACCATTCAGAAATTAATAGTTACTGTGGTCATGTTATGAGAAGTTTAAAATTCAAGTTATTTGTTCAGCCATGTCATTTGATCTCATGCTTAAACAAATCTCTAAAAGTATGTCAAAGTCTTATTCTCAACTAACAAGGAACATATTCATACCTTTTATTAACCTGAACCTGTCACACAGGTAGATAGTTACCTCATGCTGGCTGATACTAATCCCTGTGCTGTCTTCCAGATCCACCAGAGGTCCCTACCTGCCTCCCTGGCCAGAGCCTTGTTTTCTTAGACTGTAATGACGTTGCCACAGAATTGCCCTGCCCTCACTACTGACATCTATCTGCATCATCCTGAGGGACCCAGGGGCGACGTCAGGAGCCATCCCTGAGGGAGGAGTTCCTGTTTCGCAGGTTGATAGTTTTCTTATTCTGGCTGATACTAATCCCTGTGTGTGACCCCTGTGTTCTGTCAGCTTGTATCAGTAATAGCAGTTTAAATGTTTACACGGCTCAATAGGTTCAAATGCATCTCACAGTGGAGATGGATGGAACCTTCACCTGCTGTGGGTTTGCTGTGATCTGTCATGTCTTAAAAATGTGCAGCCTTTATCAGATTAAATGCTTTGATACGAGGCTGCAAGTGTCACCTTGCAACAGGCATCTTTTCACCAGAAAGCAGTGATGTGAGGTTGCGTGAGTACTGAGTCTAAGTGTGACCTGTCATGAGGGGAGCAGTGACACACTTTGAGACGGATTTACCACAAGATGCTCAACGGTCACATTTCTACAAATACAAATATCTTCACTTCATAAAGTCTTTTTATTCTTTGGGAACATAAAGGCCTTTGTTGTGCTTCTCCTGGTTGAGACATTAAGGATCCAGATATAGATACCTCACTGACACAGACAGTGCTGTTTGTCACCATAGTGGAACGATGGGCAACAACTAAAAATTTATTTTTTCTTCAGATATTCACCATATCATTATACACACTTACTTTGACATCCCAATTCAAATTTCAGTTGCTAAATTGATGAGCATTTCTAAAAATATAGAGAAGCTGATCATTTTGTTTTCCCGACAGAAAAAAAGTTAGCCGGTATTCAGTGCTTTATTTCAGACTTTATTCTCACAGAGCTTTGATCTAACAGGCCTCATGATTTTCACCTCAGTTCTGCAACAAGTGATGTGTATCTCACTCACTCCTCCACTGGTGCAGACAGCGTTCTTCCTGGCTCCTGCTCCATCAAACACCAATCATTCTTTACACAAAAATAAAAATACAGACTTTGGCTGAGAAAGATAGTGGGGTACAAACAACAGGTGGGAATTACATTGCAACACTAGCAAAATGACTGCACATTTAGACTTTTATGAATATAGAATCTATCACAAAACTAGGTTCTTTTTGGACAAATGATGCTTACTCCAGATCCAGAATGAGCTGCAGATAAGTTAGCTTCTTGTGTCTATCTGCTGGCAGCATAAATAACATGAGTTTCCACTTCTTTCTCTGATGCAGGCCTCCTGCTTCTTATCGTTGTTGAATACAAAGTCAGTGTTGCGTCCTTCAGGTCATTGGAGGCAAAATTCTGTTAATAAAAGTATCTACAGTCACACATCCTGCACAGTTCAGCAGGCTAGATGGAATAAAGTAATTCACTGATAAGTGACCCAAAGTGATACAAGCAGCTTTTAATCCACAAAACATAAAAGACAAAGATTTGTCCTTAATTTAACCTTAACTTGGTTTTAAAATTGGATTCACCTCATTCTGTTGTGGATTCTGTTCTCCAATATCAGCTAAAAAACAGAAACAATAAATCTGGTCAAATCTGGACATCTTTCAAAAACATTGCAGTTAATGTAATTTGCCAAACAGGAAGATTTGAATTTGTTCATCATATTGAGAGAAGTATAAGACGGCTTTCATCAAGTACCTGTCTGAAATTTGCTGATTTTGACAGCCATAGCAGTGACAACTATGATGAGGACACAGGTCAGAGCACCCACGATCACACTCAGGCTTGTTTTTCCATGAGGACTTTCTACATGAGATATTATTAAATTAGACTCTCAGTGACTTCAGATCTGACTCATATTTGAATGGACAGACCTGACTTTGATATTTGTTGGAATCTGAAACAGCTACAGTATTACATAAATGTCCTTACTATGTCTAACGGAGCACATATGTTTCTTTCCAATCAAACCTTTTTACCTTCAAACATTTGATAATCTGCACAACGAAAGAAATCTTTAGGAGAATCTTACTTTTACACTTGCTGTCATCATGGAGCTCATCGCTGTCTTTTAAAGAAATGAAGATAGCTTTGTTATTCCATCAAACGCTTCAACATGAAAGATCATTAAATCAAACTTTTTCTATAGTACTCTATCTCTTGTGGGTCGAGATCTGTCCTTATTTTGACAGTGACTGAAAAGGGCACATTTCTTTCCAACCAACATACAGACAAGACATCTACAACAATCTTACCTTGAACCTTTAAATATGTCGCACTGACAATTACTGAGCCTCCATCTGAGTAAAATCCACAGAAATACAGTCCAGAGTCAGATAAATCTGCTTGTTTGATCTTGAGGAAGAGGGTAGTGATGTTGGACGTCATATTAAAATTGCCATTTTGAAATCCATCACGGTATGAAACACTGCTTTCAGAGCTGAACATAGAGCCGATGCAGCTGGCGTTAGGTCTGTTGGTCAGTTTGAACCACATTATGTGAGAGGGTAACCTGCTAAAGTTGGAGCACAGCAGTGTGACTTCTTCACCAGGCTGAACCTCCACAGCGTGAAACTCAGAAACAGAGACAGAGATCCAGCCTGAAACACATAACATGATATTTATTCCTACACTTATAATTCAACAGGAAGCAAACAATGCACATAAATTAAGTTTTTAACAAGGAATTTGTAAGTTTCAGTGCTGTATAGTTTCTGTATCAAAGAGACATTAGCAATATTTATATTAAAAAAATTGGTAGACATACTCACAGAATAAAGCTGTTATCAAGGTAAGGTTCATTATGATGCGTACAGCTGTACTGCAGCTCTGAACTGTTCTCCAGTGACAGTGGTCTCAACATACAAAGGCGGAGGGGTGGGCTTATCCAGTTGCTCAAACTAACAACATAAAAAGCTTTCAGAAAATCGGGTGTCACAACCACAGGGAGAATGAGACAAAGTTAAGACTATAAATAACTTCTAACAAAAGTCTAATCTTTGATGTTCCTTGCTTGCTTTTATCATAATTTTTTGCCTGTATCAGAACACCTCATGCATTATTACTCAAATATTCAATAGACGTATACATAAAATGTTCTAATTGAAGGCTGATTTATTCATCAGACACCTTGTTCTCTGCTCAGACCAACATTTTAAACATCTTTTCACCTCAGAGTGTATTCTCGTGCTTATGGCCACTCACCAAAGGCAAAAGAAGAACCTGTGTTCAAATTGTCAGTATGTTAACAGTTTCTGCTTTATTTCGGACTTCTTTCAGAGATAACAGGCCTCATGATTTTTACCTCAGCTGTGCTCAGACCACACTGTGCTGTCTCTTCCTGTCTAACAAGTGACGTGTACCTCACTCACTTCTCCACTGCTGCAAACCTCCATCTAACTCTCACTATAAGAGAACAGTCATAATGTCCTTAAAGGCTTATTTTCAGTCAAACAGTCATATGCTTTTGCTCTCAGATTGAGATAAAAAAAAAAAACATTCAAAATAAATAGTGGAGTTTTGGACCAGTAGGGGTGCTCTGGAGCAACGTTTTGATGAGATGGTTTCTGTTTTGCTTGTATCTCACGCTCTACATTCATGTGCACAAGGACACATAGGCTATGTGATGCATACGCGTTCCTGCTGACAGCAGAGTGTGATAATGCAAGTGGGTAGTGCAGTTAAATGATTTCCTTTGTTTCACACTTTTATACTAATCAACAGGTGATGGTGCCAAAGCTCCAAGAAACATAAAAATACACCAACATGCATAAAAATAGTGTAGGTTTGGAAATATTAAAAAACTGGCTTTCCAAATGCTTTATGAGGATGGAAATGCATTTAAGATGTTTGTTAGACCTTAAAGGATAGACACGATGTGTTTTTGAGAATCACTGATTGTAAATATTGTAAACAAATCTCCACAGGATACTTTAAAGGATAGGTTCACTTTTTTCAAGTCTGTCTTATAATACTCTCATTCCCTCAGAGTGTTCGCTCACTTTAATAATTCCTCCTCTCCATACTGGCTATGAACAGATCCCTGACTAGCACAACTCCAATGTAAGAGATATAGGACAAAATGCAGTACAAAATTCATCCAAAGGTAAAATGAGACTTCAGCATACACACCCTGTGTGTGTGCACCATGCAGAGTCGGCATTTTAACTTACATTTTCTCTTATTACATGCTATGATCAATTTTCTGGTTAGACATGTACTTATTAACATTTTTCCCATCATTATCTACTCAAAGACCCCAGACACTCTTCTATATCTTTTATGGATTAGCGAACATGTGAACCCAGTTCCTGTTAGTTCAGGGTTTAAGCCTGATGTGGCCTTTTTTGTGACCCAGAGGTCATGTGAACAGCGAAATCAGAAAAGGTTCTCATTTCTCAAGGAAAGAGGTAAACTCATCACCATCATCATCATTCTCATCTTCATCCTCATCATGCTACAGCTATCTGAGTCAAATTTGTGATTTTGGGCAATACAAATGAAGTGTACATGTCTGCTAGTCAAGTGCCTGAAAAAACCCAGAGGTCATGGAATTGTAGATGTATTTCCACTAGAGATTAATATAAAATATTTATATTTATATTTGTAAATTACTTTTTTTTTTCAAACTAACTGGTGAGTGGTAAGTGTGAGGCTCAAGGCCTCATAAACACTCATACAAAGTAAATAACATTGGTTGCCTGCAGGTGGCAGAGTTTTCAAATTGCAGCAGCTGTGGGGTTTTTTCTTGCCTTGACTAGGCAACAGTTTTAGAGGTGACCTTTGTTGTGTCTTCTCAGAAGTTAAACTATTTTCATCTTTTTTTTTACCTCGCTCTCTGTGAGAACACCAGTTACATTGCAGCAGTGGTGGAGGAAGTATTCAGATCCTTTAGTTAAGTAAAAGTACTAATACCACACTGTAAAAGTCCTGCATTGAAAACATTACTGAAGTAAAGGTATGTGAGTATAATCAGGAAAATGTACTTAAAGTATTAAAAGTAAGTGCTAATGACCCATGTGACTATACTATTATATCTTATATCATTACATTATTATTCCTCATGCATTAATGTAAAAGCAGGATTTTAACATTGTAGTTGGTGGAGGTGGAGCTAATTTTAACTCTTTTGTACAGGACTGCAACTAATGATTATTTTCATTATGGATATGGCATTAAAGAAAAGACTCAAGTAAAGTACAAGTAACTCATATATGTACTTAAGTGCACTACTTGAGTAAATGTCCTTGGTTACATTCCACCACTGCATTGCAGCTCTCCGTCACCCCATCTGAAAGCTAGAAGTTGCACCTGTGCTTTAAATTTAAAAAAAAATGTTCCTGAGAGAAATGTTTCCCAGATAAATGGCTCCTAAAAGCTTTGCTAGGATCTGTGCAACAGCATGGTGTCTTCAAGTGCTACACAAGTATGTCAGCAACAGGGTCCATCAAATGTGAGATAAAAACAAAATATATTAACAGGGGTATTTTTATTTGGTGTGTGTGTTGCTGTTTGCGGCGACAATGTAAAAGAAACACACTGCAGAAAATAGAACCCAGATGAAGGCCAGCCTTCCTGTGGTTGAGACTTCTCTTTAGGCTGATACAGACAGTGCAGTTTTTTAACCACACATACTGTAAAAACACAACCAGGGTGTTGTATCTTTGTATTTTTTCTTTTCCATAACAGTATAGACACAAAGTCTTTTAAGTCAGCATTTAAAATATCCACTTTCTATATTGATGTACTCTAATTACGTCTTTAAAAGAGGGATAAGAATTAAAACTCAGCACTAGGAAGAAGATTGCACTTTTTTTTTGTCCTCCTGTCCACCACCCACACAAAAGCACAACTGCATATTAATATGATAAAGTATCAGTTCCGCTTTGGACAGCATTTCTTCTTGCCTCCTGGGCCTCTCTATTAGCAGAATACACAACATTCAGCTCCACTTCTCTTCTTCTTCCTTTTGAACAGAAGGTCACTGCTGTGGAGTTCAGGTCATCAGAGCCCAGATTCTGTAAAAAAGAATATTTACAGTAACTTATTTTACCAAGCTGAACATTCTTGTTAATTGTTATAACCATAGTTGGGTACATTACAGTAATGTTTCATTTTTCGGTAACAAGGTAGTTTCAAGTCTCTTACAAGTAGTGTAAAGGATTCAATTTTCAAATCCAACATTCACACAGTAACTAGTCCCAGTAATGCTCTGTTAACCCTACATTTTGTGCTGTCTTCATTGGATTATAGGGTCGACACAGGGCCAGACTGGCCATCAGGAGATTAACAGTGTCCTGGCCAGCTGATTGGCCCGGATTGTCAGGCTATTGTTAGAAATGCAAAATGAAACTGGGTTTGTAACACGTGGCAGCTACAGTCACTCAGAACTGTAGACGGTCAACACCCTCACCTACTTTGAAACTGATGGTGTGATCTGTGTCTGTCATCACACGCAATCGGTTGCATGCACGTCCACAACTTTCTGTCAGTGCCTGGAGTGCACGTGGCCTAGCGGGGTGGAGAAAAAATGGAAAGAGAAAAGGTGGAGCTGAGAGGGAGCACATTAAAAAGAGAAAAGCACTAGAGGAAAGTGCAGCTACAAAAAGAAAAAACAAAAAATCATATTGCAGGGTCCTCCTCAGCACATCATAATATCACAACAACCTTGATTCTGTGTTGATGTTTTTAAAAGTGTATTAATGGCATCGACACTTAATCTTGCTATGTAAGAAAGCAGGAGATGCGTATGTGTGGAGCTGCTCCTGGTTACCTTTGCCCCGTCACAGGCAGAGATAATTGTTCATAGGGGGTTGGATGCTGCTGATGGTAGGGAGTTGGTGGCAGCTAGTCTGTTATCCATGGTGGAGGCAAGGCTCTTTAGGACTTGGTTGTCGCCACGTGTAACATCCTTGGGCAAGGCTGACTTTACACCATGCGAGAATGTGTTTGAGGGAGGCTAGCATAAAACAAAGGGCACACCCGGGGTCTTCATCCAGCCACTGATAAAGATTAACTGGTGTTGGAAGGACGTCTTATGTAGCTCTGATGGTAAAGCTCAGTTGCCTTGCTTCCATGGCCACACATATGGAGTGAAAATAGTCTCGATATTATTTGTAAATGTGTATTCCACGATTTGTAAATGAAAAACAAGATTTGTAACTGAAAAAAAAAAGATTTGTAACTGATAAACAAGATTTGTAACTGAAAGAAAAACAATTTGAAAATATTTTACTTACAGACTTTTAACTTCAGCTTTCAAAAAGCTTCCTGCGCATACAAATGTCTGGTGTTACGCACGGATCAGGGGCCACCAAGGGGTGACGCTACAATGGTGTTGTGTGGAAGCCCGTTCTCCCGTCGAAATGTGTTTCCCTCCTGTTAGAATTGTGTTTCCCGTAGCATCGCCCCTCGGTGGTTAGGGTTCAGCCGGCATGCGCTTTTTGCCTGGACTGGCTGTTTTCCCGGCAGAACTCTACCACCTAGCAGTAGCTTATTTAAACCATATATTTACATTTATAGGTTACTCTATAGAGTATGTGGTTGGTAAATGCATGCGCTCTAATTGAGGGGCGACAAGCTATTCTGTCTATTTAGAAAAACGTCTTTCCCACTTTGAAATTAAACACGATGCTGTGGAGCTGGGACCAGCGTTAAAATAGTCTCAAAATCCCGAAAGCGAAAGTAACCTGACCATGATGCCTACTTCCAGGCACTGCCAAGAGGTGGTAAAGCAGAGCTGCAGGTCCTGGAAGTAGGATTTAACCAGGGATGCGATGGTTATGCGGTGGATGCTGAAGGCAGACCACAGGAGTTCATGGGGCACTGAACCAAAGGCATTGGAGAGGTCCAGAAAGACTATGTGGAGGTCCGCATTCTCCACCTTTACAGATTGGATGTTATAAGCACCCAGAGAATCCAATATTCCTGCCTTCTGTACAGATGTATCGATGTACTTATCGGGTGCGTTTCTCCAGAAGTTGATTCTGTTTTAACTTTTAGCCGCAGGCCGCTATGTTTTTTTGCGGCACCCACTGTGGCCCCCACCGTGCAGCCTGAATGCAGTATCACGGTTCAAATGAATGAGAAAATCTGTGTTGTCGCCGCAGCACCTGATTCTGTCTGAATACGGCCTTAAACATGTACAGAATGTCGAGTGCATCGTAAAAGTGCCTCTCTGCTTCAGGCATCTTTTCACAAGTTTGATAGATGCTTAAAAACTATGTGAAGATAAAATAACATGCGAGTCTGTCAGAAGTGTAAAGATACAGATATCTCCCTGATACAGACATTGCTGTTTGTCACCACAGTGCAAAGTGCAACAATGGGCATGTAAGTGCAATTAATCATATTCATAAATACAACTACCAATCTTTTAAAAATATTTTTAATTAAAGTATCTTTAATTCAGCCAGTATTCACTGCTTCATTTCAGACTTTATTCTTAGAAACTTTGATCTAACAGGCCTCATGATATTCACTTCAGTTGTGCTCAGACCACACTGTGCTGTCTCTTCCTGTTAAACAAGTGATGTGTATCACTCTGTCACTAAAAGACATTCTGGACATACATCAATGCTCTTATTAGCTCGTCCTACATCAAACATCAGTTGTATGTTTTTTGTTAAAAAGACTTTGACTGAGAGTAAGGAAATGCTGAGAAAAAAAGTTCTGCAGTATGAAGACACTTGCAAATGAATGAACATCGGATCTTTATTGCAGAATTAAATGTTTTGGCAAGAGTGGTTATTCCTCTCACCAACAAGCCACACAAAAGCCCCAGAGCACATTAATATGACACAGCCTCAGTTCCAGTGGCCTCCTGAGTCTATCTGGTGGCAGCATAAATAACATTTGGCTCCAGCTCTCTTCTCTTTGCTTTTGGTCGAACTGTCACTGCTGCGTAGTTCAGGTCATCAGAGCGAACGTTCTGTGAAAAGAGTATTTACAGTCTTAATGTGGTGACTTGATATGATTTTAATTCCCACATGATTTTAATCCCGATATCAATATTGATATTTGGCCAATATTCGTGTATAAACACATAGGATTACCAAACGTTTCTGATGAGACTCCCTTTAATTTGTTGACTGTGACAAAGATATTTACTGAACAGGACATTTCACAGTTTAAAATAAACTTGTTATTGCTCTCTGATGGAGAAACTAGAAGAGAGACGTGATTTCTAAAGTATCTAAAAAATAATTCTGGCATTTCTGGACTGCAATTGTTTGTTAATTAACAATATACACTGTACAAAATATACATATATACAAATACACCAGTATATCAGGGACAAGCTAATTTTTGTCAATACAATATAGTGCCATCTGTTTTCGGTCTGGCTGTATTAAACAATATATAAAAGTAAATGTTAAAATTGGATTTACCTCATTTTGCTCTGGATTCTGTTCTTCTTTATCAGTTAAGTGACAGAAACAATAGATCTGGTCAGTTCATTGATCGTCTTTGGTAAACCAGGAGTTTGGCAATTTTCAGCAAGTTTAAAAGAATTTCCAATAGCAACAAAACCAAATATAAGATAGACACAGTAGCTCTGAAAAAGTACCTGTGTGAAGTTTCCAGTTTTTAACAACCAGACCAATGATGACCATTACAAGGAGAACAGTCAGACCGCCCAGGATCACATTTATCAGATTTGATGTTCCGTCACACTCTAAAAACAATCACCCACAAATAAGATATCCAGTAGTTCTCCTGAAGTACCTGTCTGAAGTTTCTTGACTTTAACAGTCAGACCAATGATGAAAACAGTCAGACCGCCCAGGATCACACTCATGTGCTTTATTATACGTTCAGACTCTTCTACAAGAAAGATCATTAAGTTAGACTCTAAAAAGAACCAAACTGAATTTAGCTAAACTGTTTTACTTTAAAACATTTGATAATCTGCACAATGAAAGAAATCTTTAGGAGAATCTTACTTTTACACTTGTTGTCCACGTCATCATGTGACCCATCGCTGCCTTTTAATGAAATAAAGAAATTTAGTCTTGATTTTACTTTGACAAATATGCGTCATCACAGTTTGTCAATGTTTAAATAGTCAATTTGTTACCTGTGTTGTTAGAAGACAATTATGAAAATACAGTATATGTAAAGTGTAAACATAAATGTCTAAAGAATGGGTACCTAAAGAAAGACTTTAAAATGACCTTACCTTTAACATTAAAATGTATTACACTGAAAATTGGACGTCCACCCACATAAAATCCACAGAAATACAGTCCAGAGTCAGATAAATCCACTTGCTTGATTTTGAGAAAGACAGTAGAGATGTTGGATCTCATTTCAAATGTTCCATTTTGAAATCCCTCCCAGTATGTAGCATTGTCATCAGCGCTGATCATAACAGAGATGCAGCTGATCTTCGTTCTGTTGACCAGTCTGAACCAGAATGTTACAGAATCATATTTGGACATGTTGGAGCACAGCAGTGTGACTTCTTCACCAGGTTGACCCTCCACAGTGTGAGACTCAGAAACTGAAGCAGATATCCAGCCTGAAACAAACAGCAGAGACAACAAAAGATTTACTTTCAATAAAAGAAAAGGAGCATGAACAATTCCTTTAAATAAGTCTATTCTGGTGTGTTACAGTTGTCAATGTTATAAATGCAGTTGAGAGTAATTCAATGCCAGTACTCACTAAAGCTGCAGAGACATAAAGCCGTTATCAAGGTAAAGTTCTTCATGGTGTGTGTGACTGTAGGTCTGCAATGTCCGTAACTGAACTGTGCTCCAGTAAGGGTGCTTTTAATGTAAAGGGGTGGGGTGTATTTTTTTTAGTTGTTTCTCCTGTTGCTCAAACTGACCACATAAATGCTTTCAGTAAAAGAACTGTTGATGCTTCTTCAGACCATTTTATTTGGCAATGCTTTTAAAAAACATGTCGCTATTATGGACAAATGACACATCAAAATCTTTACGTAAGATTGTCAAATCTAATCCTCTCATCCAAAATGAAAGATACACACACCTTTTGTTAGTCTTGACCAAAAAAAATGACCTCAACCATCAGACAGCTCCGAGGCTGTCTGTAAATTTAATGCTTTAACTGTTTTCTGGACTGTCATCTACTGAAAAACAGCACCAAGCTACAAATGTTGAGATAATAGTCAAAATGTTTATAGTGAGACTGAATGAAATGCTTTGTGTGTAGTTGCACATCAAATCCAGTAGGAAACATGTGCTTCCAAACAGCACATTTTTCTCAAATATTCTGATGCATGTAACATGCAGAGGCTTCAATACATATTCTCATGTTTTGAAAGTGAGGTATTTCAAGTTGCGTTCATGTTGCGTGGAAAGCGTGGTCCCCATGACACCCAATCTGACTCCCCATGATGCCTACTTCCAGGCACTGCCAAGAGGTGGTAAAGCAGAACTGCAGGTCCTGGAAGTAGGATTGAACCAGGGCTGCGATGGTGTCCGGGATGCGGAGGATGCTCAAGGCAGACCACAGGAGTTCATGGGGCACTGAACCAAAGGCATTGGTGAGGTCCAGAAAGATTATGTGGAGGTCCCTTTTCTCCACCGTTGCCGATTGGATCTGGTGTCAGATCACGCTGGATGTTATAAGCACCCAGAGACCCCGATGTTACTGCCTTTTGTACAGATGTATCAATGTACTTATTTCTTCGCAGATATACGGCCATCCTCTGCACAATGATACTGAAGAAGATTTTAGCCTCCACATTTAGCATGGAGACAGTTATGAGATTTTTTTTTTGAATGAGTAACAAGTAACCAGTGTAAATGACTCTTAGGAATGTCTATTATGAGGTAACCACTTCCTGTACGTGTTACACATGCAAGAATGATGCGAAGCTCACTCTGGTGCGACACATTTAATTTCTGTTGAAGATATGAACATACAGCGCAGGTCAGAAGCGCTCTCTGTTGCCTGCATACTGGAGCTCACTCATCACGTCCTGACGGCTTCTACTACTCCACTGGCGTCAGCTACTGAGTGCCTTATTCTTCTACACCATAGGCAAATATAACTAATAACAATAAACATTTAAATGCCATTGACAACTCATACAAAATGCCATAAACACACATTACTAACAATACTCGTGAACTCTCTTTTCACAGGTATAGACAGGTAATCAATAGGTAAGTAATGGTTTAGTTAGTTCATGAGCGCGAGGACAGAATGAAGGAAAGTAAAACAACATTACTCTGCAATATAATGCTGTCATGATTTAAGAATTAAGCGCCCAGCTGGAACGGGAACAAGGTATTGTGTTATTTGTTTATGATGATGTACAGTGATATGTGATTTAGTTGATTAACTGTGAGGAAGTGTTTTGAATGTATTGCTGTTGTAACAGTCATGCTAACATTAGCTTCTGAGAATGACAGATAGTTATAATGTCACGGTACTGTTAGTTTTCTACCTTTTCTTAAGCATGTACCATGGCTTATATGTCAGTAATAATTTGATTAATGTTTATTTGTATAAGTTATATGGCATACAGATGATGCTTGTATTTTGTAATAGCTCATTTGATGTTATTGGTCTGTTCTGTAGCTCTTACGGTGTTTTATGAAGAGAGGAAAGGTGTTCAAAACATGGCTGAACATAAACAAAGGCTTCTTGAAACATCAGTACGCTTCACCATTGTCTGGCTGGGGTTTGCTACAACCAGTAATTGACATTTTTCAAGTTAAATGCAGGCAGCTGCATTCAGAATACATATCACAGTGCAGATGGATGGGAGCTGCACCTGCTGTAGTTTTGCTGTGATCTGTCATGTCTTAAACATGTGCAGCAAGTAGAGTGAATGATAAAACTGCTACTCTGCTTTAGGCATCTTTTCACAAGTTTGATAGATGCTTAAAAACTATGTGAAGATAAAATAGCATGTGAATCTGTCAGAAGTGTAAAGATACATATAGAGATATCTTCCTGAAACAGACATTGTTGTTTGTCACCACAGTGCAAAGTGCAACAACAAGCATGTAGGTGTCATAAACCATATTCATAAATACAACTACCAATCTTTTTAAAATACTGTATTTTTAATTCAGGCATGTAACACATTGACATCACAGTTAAAAAATCCAGTTTCCACATTGTTATTTTGCAAAAAACATATATACAAATGTCTCTAGAGGCTTTGAATTTTCTCAGTCAGTATTCACTGCTTCATTTCAGACTTTATTTTTAGAAACTTTGATCTAACAGGCCTCATGATTTTCACCTCAGTTGTGCTCAGACCACACTGTGCTGTCTCTTCCTGTTAAACAAGTGATGTGTATCTCACTCACTCCTCCACTGCTGCAGACTTCTATCTATCTATTGTCTATCTGGACAGTCACCAAAGCCAGATACAATTAGCAAAAATGAGAGCAAAGGCACTTGGAAAAAGATACAATTTTTAGTCATTTGTTTATTTGACTTTTTTTTTTTCAATAAGAAAATGGTAACTCCCCCCATCCGCCCACAAAAGATTAATAAGATAAAACATCAGATCCCCTCTGAGCTGCAGTTACAGTTCCACTCTGAGTCTATTTGCTGGCAGCATAAATAACGTGAGTTTCCACTTCTCTCTCTGACGCAGGCCTCCTGTTTCTTATTGCTGCCTGATACAAACTCAGTGCTGCATCTTTCAGGTGATCAGAGTCCAGATTCTGTAAAGAGTACACACAGTTACACACGTCAAATAGCTGAGTTTGTTAGAAAAACTAAATCACGACTTGGCATGATTCTACCACCTTTAACGTATTAAAACAGATAAGTGTAAACAATAAAACTTAATTCACCTCATGCTGTTGTGAATTCTCTTCTTCATTGGCAGCTGAATGAAAGAGACAATAAGTCTAATTGATGAACTGAGAATACTTTAAACTTTGCTGGAATTACATTTAGGCTGAAAGCAGTTTTGTAGTTTTTCATCATACCGACGCACACATCTATGAAGAACATATAAAAACAATCAACCACAAATAAGATATCCAGTAGTTCTCCTGAAGTACCTGTCTGAAGTTTCTTGACTTTAACAGCCAGACCAATGATGACATTGACAAGGAGAACAGTCAGACTGCCCAGGATCACACTCATGTGCTTTATTATACGTTCAGACTCTTCTACAAGAAAGATCATTAAGTTAGACTCTAAAAAGAACCAAACTGAATTTAGCTAAACTGTTTTACTTTAAAACATTTGATAATCTGCACAATGAAAGAAATCTTTAGGAGAATCTTACTTTTACACTTGTTGTCCACGTCATCATGTGACCCATCGCTGCCTTTTAATGAAATAAAGAAATTTAGTCTTGATTTTACTTTGACAAATATGCGTCATCACAGTTTGTCAATGTTTAAATAGTCACTTTGTTACCTGTGTTGTTAGAAGACAATTATGAAAATACAGTATATGTAAAGTGTAAACATAAATGTCTAAAGAATGGGTATCTAAAGAAAGACTTTAAAATGACCTCACCTTTAACATTAAAATGTATTACACTGAAAATTGGACGTCCACCCACATAAAATCCACAGAAATACAGTCCAGAGTCAGATAAATCCACTTGCTTGATTTTGAGAAAGACAGTAGAGATGTTGGATGTCATTTCAAATGTTCCATTTTGAAATCCCTCCCAGTATGTAGCATTGTCATCAGCGCTGATCATAACAGAGATGCAGCTGATCTTCGTTCTGTTGACCAGTCTGAACCAGAATGTTACAGAATCATATTTGGACATGTTGGAGCACAGCAGTGTGACTTCTTCACCAGGCTGACCCTCCACAGTCTGAGACTCAGAAACTGAAGCAGATATCCAGCCTGAAACAAACAGCAGAGACAACAAAAGATTTACTTTCAATAAAAGAAGAGGAACATGAACAATTCCTTTAAATAAGTCTATTCTGGTGTGTTACAGTTGTCAATGTTATAAATGCAGTTGAGAGTAATTCAATGCCAGTACTCACTAAAGCTGCAGAGACATAAAGCCGTTATCAAGGTAAAGTTCTTCATGGTGCGTGTGACTGTAGGTCTGCAATGTCCGTAACTGAACTGTGCTCCAGTAAGGGTGCTTTTAATGTAAAGGGGTGGGGTGTATTTTTTTTAGTTGTTTCTCCTGTTGCTCAAACTGACCACATAAATGCTTTCAGGAAAAGAACTGTTGATGCTTCTTCAGACCATTTTATTTGGCAATGCTTTTAAAAAACATGTCGCTATTATGGACAAATGACACATCAAAATCTTTACGTAAGATTGTCAAATCTAATCCCCTCATCCAAAATGAAAGATACACACACCTTTTGTTAGTCTTGACCAAAAAAAATGACCTCAACCATCAGACAGCTCCGAGGCTGTCTGTAAATTTAATGCTTTAACTGTTTTCTGGACTGTCATCTACTGAAAAACAGCACCATGCTACAAATGTTGAGATAATAGTCAAAATGTTTATAGTGAGACTGAATGAAATGCTTTGTGTGTAGTTGCACATCAAATCCAGTAGGAAACATGTGCTTCCAAACAGCACATTTTTCTCAAATATTCTGATGCATGTAACATGCAGAGGCTTCAATACATATTCTCATGTTTTGAAAGTGAGGTATTTCAAGTTGCGTTCATGTTGCGTGGAAAGCGTGGTCCCCATGACACCCAATCTGACTCCCCATGATGCCTACTTCCAGGCACTGCCAAGAGGTGGTAAAGCAGAACTGCAGGTCCTGGAAGTAGGATTGAACCAGGGCTGCGATGGTGTCCGGGATGCGGAGGATGCTCAAGGCAGACCACAGGAGTTCATGGGGCACTGAACCAAAGGCATTGGTGAGGTCCAGAAAGATTATGTGGAGGTCCCTTTTCTCCACCGTTGCCGATTGGATCTGGTGTCAGATCACGCTGGATGTTATAAGCACCCAGAGACCCCGATGTTACTGCCTTTTGTACAGATGTATCAATGTACTTATTTCTTCGCAGATATACGGCCATCCTCTGCACAATGATACTGAAGAAGATTTTAGCCTCCACATTTAGCATGGAGACAGTTATGAGATTTTTTTTTTTTGAATGAGTAACAAGTAACCAGTGTAAATGACTCTTAGGAATGTCTATTATGAGGTAACCACTTCCTGTACGTGTTACACATGCAAGAATGATGCGAAGCTCACTCTGGTGCGACACATTTAATTTCTGTTGAAGATATGAACATACAGCGCAGGTCAGAAGCGCTCTCTGTTGCCTGCATACTGGAGCTCACTCATCACGTCCTGACGGCTTCTACTACTCCACTGGCGTCAGCTACTGAGTGCCTTATTCTTCTACACCATAGGCAAATATAACTAATAACAATAAACATTTAAATGCCATTGACAACTCATACAAAATGCCATAAACACACATTACTAACAATACTCGTGAACTCTCTTTTCACAGGTATAGACAGGTAATCAATAGGTAAGTAATGGTTTAGTTAGTTCATGAGCGCGAGGACAGAATGAAGGAAAGTAAAACAACATTACTCTGCAATATAATGCTGTCATGATTTAAGAATTAAGCGCCCAGCTGGAACGGGAACAAGGTATTGTGTTATTTGTTTATGATGATGTACAGTGATATGTGATTTAGTTGATTAACTGTGAGGAAGTGTTTTGAATGTATTGCTGTTGTAACAGTCATGCTAACATTAGCTTCTGAGAATGACAGATAGTTATAATGTCACGGTACTGTTAGTTTTCTACCTTTTCTTAAGCATGTACCATGGCTTATATGTCAGTAATAATTTGATTAATGTTTGTGTGTAAGTTATATGGCATACAGATGATGCAGTATTTTTGTAATAGCTCATTTGATGTTATTGGTCTGTTCTGTAGCTCTTACGGTGTTTTATGAAGAGAGGAAAGGTGTTCAAAACATGGCTGAACATAAACAAAGGCTTCTTGAAACATCAGTACGCTTCACCATTGTCTGGCTGGGGTTTGCTACAACCAGTAATTGACATTTTTCAAGTTAAATGCAGGCAGCTGCATTCAGAATACATATCACAGTGCAGATGGATGGGAGCTGCACCTGCTGTAGTTTTGCTGTGATCTGTCATGTCTTAAACATGTGCAGCAGGTAGAGTGAATGATAAAACTGCTACTCTGCTTTAGGCATCTTTTCACAAGTTTGATAGATGTGAAGATAAAATAGCATGTGAATCTGTCAGAAGTGTAAAGATACATATAGAGATATCTTCCTGAAACAGACATTGTTGTTTGTCACCACAGTGCAAAGTGCAACAACAAGCATGTAGGTGTCATAAACCATATTCATAAATACAACTACCAATCTTTTTAAAATACTGTATTTTTAATTCAGGCATGTAACACATTGACATCACAGTTAAAAAATGCAGTTTCTACATTGTTATTTTGCAAAAAACATATATACAAATGTCTTTAGAGACTTTGAATTTTCTCAGCCAGTATTCACTGCTTCATTTCAGACTTTATTCTTAGAAACTTTGATCTAACAGGCCTCATGATTTTCACCTCAGTTGTGCTCAGACCACACTGTGCTGTCTCTTCCTGTTAAACAAGTGATGTGTATCTCACTCACTCCTCCACTGCTGCAGACTTCTATCTATCTATTGTCTATCTGGACAGTCACCAAAGCCAGATACAATTAGCAAAACAGAGAGCGAGAGGGAAACATGGGAGCAAAGGAACTTGGAAAAAGATACAATTTTTAGTCATTTGTTTATTTGACTTTTTTTTTTTCAATAAGAAAATGGTAACTCCCCCCATCCGCCCACAAAAGATTAATAAGATAAAACATCAGATCCCCTCTGAGCTGCAGTTACAGTTCCACTCTGAGTCTATTTGCTGGCAGCATAAATAACGTGAGTTTCCACTTCTCTCTCTGACGCAGGCCTCCTGTTTCTTATTGCTGCCTGATACAAACTCAGTGCTGCATCTTTCAGGTGATCAGAGTCCAGATTCTGTAAAGAGTACACACAGTTACACACGTCAAATAGCTGAGTTTGTGAGAAAAACTAAATCACGACTTGGCATGGTTCTACCACCTTTAACGTATTAGAACAGATAATTGTAAACAATAAAACTTAATTCACCTCATGCTGTTGTGGATTCTGTTCTTCATTGGCAGCTGAATGAAAGAGACAATAAGTCTAATTGATGAACTGAGAATACTTTAAACTTTGCTGGTATTACATTTAGGCTGAAAGCAGTTTTGTAGTTTTTCACCATACTGACGTACATATTTATGCAGAACATATAAAAACAATCAACCACAAATAAGATATCCAGTAGTTCTCCTGAAGTACCTGTCTGAAGTTTCTTGACTTTAACAGCCAGACCAATGATGACATTCACAAGGATAAAAGTCAGACCGCCCAGGATCACACTCATGTGTTTTGTTATACCTTCAAAATCTTCTACAAGAAAGATCATTCAATTAGATGAAAGATTGAGAACTGAATGTAGCTGAACTGTTTTACCTGGAAATGACTGACAACTTGCACAACAAAAGACATCTTTAGGAGAATCTTACTTTTACACTTGTTGTCCACGTCATCATTTGACCCATCGCTACCTTTTGATGTAATGAAGACAAATTTAGTATTGAGTTTTTACGTATTGCGTCACAGTCACATGTTGTCAATGTTTAAATAGTCACTTTGTTACCTGTGTTGTTAGAAGACAATAATGAAAATACAGTATATTCAAAGTATGAACATAAATGTCTAAAGAATGGGTACCAAAAGAAAGACAAGACTTTAGAATGACCTTACCTTTAACATTAAAATGTATTACACTGAAAATTGGACGTCCATCCTCCCAAAATCCACAGAAATACAGTCCAGAGTCAGATAAATCCACTTGTTTGATTTTGAGAAAGACAGTAGAGCTGGTGGATGTCATTTCAAATTTTCCATTTTGAATTCCCTCGCAGTATTTGATGGTGTTAGTAGTCCTTATTATAACAGAGATACAGCTGGTCTTTGTTCTGTTGACCAGTCTGAACCAGAATATTATATTGGCTGATTTGGACATGTTGGAGCTCAGCAGTGTGACTTCTTCACCAGGCTGACCCTCCACAGTCTGATACTCAGAAACTGAAGCAGATATCCAGCCTGAAACAAACAGCAGAGACAACAAAAGATTTACTTTCAATAAAAGAAAAGGAACATGAACAATTCCTTTAAATAAGTCTATTCTGGTGTGTTACAGTTATCAATGTTATAAATGCAGTTGAGAGTAATTCAATGCCAGTACTCACTAAAGCTGCAGAGACATAAAGCCGTTATCAAGGTAAAGTTCTTCATGGTGCGTGTGACTGTAGGTCTGCAATGTCCGTAACTGAACTGTGCTCCAGTAAGGGTGCTTTTAATGTAAAGGGGTGGGGTGTTCTGTTTTTTTTTTTTTGTTTTTGTTTTTTTGATTGTTTCTCCTGTTGCTCAAACTGACCACTTAAATGCTTTCAGGAAAAGATCTGCTGATCTAGAATGTTCAAGTTATTCTTCAGACCATGTTATTTGGCAATACTAGATGACGTTATTATGCACAAATGACACATCACAATCTTTACCGCCGCACAATCTGCATTGAATCGCCACAACGCCTGATTCTATGTGAAAACGGCCTTAGCCTCCACTTTTAGCATGGAGACATTTTTTTAATATGTAACAAGTAACCAGTAATTGACATTTTTCAAGTTAGATGCAGGCAGCTGCATTGAGAAGAATCAGTGCATATCACAGTGCAGATGGATGGGAGCTGCACCTGCTGTAGCTTTGCTGCAATCTGCCATGTTTTAGGTCGCTTTCAGACAGAATTAGGCATTGCGGCAATTCAACAGGGTTGTGTGATGTGTGGGAGTGTCTCATACTAACCAGCAATCCCAGCTTGAAGAGCAATACAAGCTAAGTGACTGCACAGCAATTAATGTCTTTGTACTACCTTGTGGCAGGGTTGAATAGCTGATGTACAGTCATTACGGCGGCGATCGGTCAGTCTGTCTTCCATCTTCAAAGTTGCTCGGTAAACAGCGGAACATTAAGTTAAACAGCTAATGCTACTGTGCTACAAAAACAAAGTTCTTCTTCACCTGGGCATCTGTCGGTCTGATTGCCAGCATCACTGGCTGCTGCAGCGTGATGTCAGGTTGCGATTCTCCAAAAGTTGATTCTGTTTGAACTTTTGGCAGCAGGCCGCTGTGTTTCTTTGTGGCAATGCAGTACCACGGTTCAAATGAATGGGAAAACCGGCGATTTCGTCTCAGCGCCTGATTTTGTCTGAATATGTCCTTAAACATGCGCGGCATGTAGAGTGCATGGTAAAAGTGCCTCTCTGTTTTAGGCATCTTTTCACAAGTTTGATAGATGTGAAGATAAAATAGCATGTGAGTCTGTCAGAAGTGTAAAGATACAGATATCTTCCTGAAACAGACATTGCTGTTTGTCACCACAGTGCAAAGTGCAACAATGGGCAAGTAGACGCCATAAACCATATTCATAAATATAACTACCAATCCTTTTAAAATAGACTGTATTTTTATTTCAGTCATGTAACACACTGACATCACAGTTAAAAAATCCAGTTTCCGCAATGATGTTTTGCAAAAAAACATATATACAAATGTCTTAAGAGGCTTTTCAATTTTCTCAGCCAGTATTCACTGCTTCATTTCAGACTTCATTGTTAGAAACCTTTGATCTAACAGGCCTCATGATTTTCACCTGTTGTGCTCAGACCACACAGTGCTGCCTCTTCCTGTCAAACAAGTGATGTGTACTTCATTCATTCCTCCATCAAACTCTCACTATAACGCATTCTGGACATACATCAATGCTCTTAGTGGCTTGTCATACATCAAACACCAGTCATATGTTTTTTGTTAAAAAGACTTTGACTGAGAGTAAGGAAATGCTGAGAATTGAAGTTCTGCATTATGAAGACACTTCCAAATGTATCAACATCAGATCTTTATTGCAAAGTTAAATGTTTTGGCAAGAGTGGTTATTCCTCTAACCAACAAGCCATACAAAAGCCCAAGAGCACATTAAAATGACACAGCGTCAGTTCCAGTGGCCTCCTGAGTCTATCTGGTGGCAGCATAAATAACATTTGGCTCCAGCTCTCTTCTCTTTGCTTTTGGTCGAAATGTCACTGCTGCGTAGTTCAGATCATCAGAGCGAACGTTCTGTGAAACAGTCTTAATGTGGTGACTTGACATAATTTTAATTTCCACAATATAGCCCGACAGATACTCAATATTGAGGACGATACCAATATTGATATTTGGCCAATATTCGTGTACAAACACATACTATTACCAAACGTTTCTGATAAGACTCCCTTTAATTTGTTCTTTAAATGATTGTGACAAAGATATTTACTGAACAGGACATTTCACAGTTTAAACTAAAGTTGTTAGTGCTCTCTGATGGATAAACTATAAAACAGAGACATGGTTTCTAAAGTATCTCAAAGACAATTTTGGCATTTTCAGACTGCAATTGCTTGTTACTTAACAGCCCAAATATACACAATACAAATATATACATATATACAAATACACTATTATATCAGGGACAAGCTAATTTTAGTCAATACAATATAGTTACAGCTGTTTAATGATTGGGCTGTATCAAACAATATATAAAAGTAAATGTTAAAATTGGATTTACCTCACTTTGCTCTGGATTCTGTTCTTCTTTATCAGCTAAGTGACAGAAACAATACATCTGGTCAGTTCATTGATCGTCTTTGGTAAACCAGGAGTTTTGCATTTTTCCAACATATTTACACACCTTGAAGAGATTTTCCAATAGCAACAAAACCAAATATAAGATAGACAAAGTATCTCTGAAAAAGTACCTTCAACCAAAAATGACTTCAACCATCAGAAAGCTCCGAGGCTGTCTGGAAATTTAATGCTTAAACTGTTTTCTGGACTGTCCTCTACTGAAAAACAGCACCAATCTACAAATGTTGAGATAAGTCAAAATGTTTGTAGTGAGACTGAATCAAATGCTTTGTGTGTAGTTGCACATCAAATCCAGTAGGAAACGTGCTTCCAAACAGCACATTTTTCTCAAATATTCTGATGCATGTAACATGCAGAGGCTTCAATAAATATTCTCACTTTCTGTAAGTGAGGAACTTCAAGTTGTGTTTATGTTGCCTACAGTTTCAGTTGTGTAGAAGCAATAATCATCTACCGCTATGTATTAATGACCATATCATCACCAGTGATCCAAATGGAGCTTTCTGCACAGGAAAGAAGGATATTTTTGTCTTAGTACAGAGGTGATCTCCCAAATCATCGTCATCTGTTGACACACCATCAGTTCTTTAGTGTATATAACCAGCTCAACGGCCCTTTCCCTTTGCCAGTTCTTCTTGTTGTGGACTTGCGTTCCAGACATCTGTATCTGTTCATGATTTTCTGCCTGATATCTGCTACCCATGTTGTCACCTGTTGCCTGTTTATGACCTATTTGGCTTGTTTGGACTGCCTTTTCATGCCTGACTGTAAGCCTGTTCATTTGAACACTGATTAAGTAAAGTCCTTTTTCTTCGACCTGTTCTGCCTCAGTGTCTGCATTTGGTCCTCAGTTCTATTGCCACGTGTCATGGATGTGTGTACGTGGCATATCATTTCACACGCGTTATGCTATCACAGTTAAAATATTCCGGTTTGACATTGATGTACTGTGTGGTTTTCCAAAACTTCTGTACAGCTCTAGAAGCTTTTCATTTTCTCAGTCAGTATTTACTGCTTATGTTAAGATTTATTCTTAGAAAACTTTGATGCAACAGGCTTCATGATTTTCACCTCAGTTGTGCTCAGACCACACTGTGCTGTCTCTTCCTGTCAAACAAGTGATGTGTATCTCACTCCTCCACTGCTGCAGATCTCCATCAAACTCTCACTATAAGACATTCTGAACATACATCAGTGCTCTTACTAGCTTGTCCTACATCAAACACCAGTCATATGTTTTTTGTTAAAAAGACTAACTGAGAGTAAGGAAATGCTGAGAATTGAAGTTCTGCATTATGAAGACACTTCCAAATGTATCAACATCAGATCTTTATTGCAAAATTAAATGTTTTGTCAAGAGTGGTTATTCCTCTCACCAACAAGCCACACAAAAGCCCCAGAGCACATTAAAATGACACAGCCTCAGTTCCAGTGGCCTCCTGAGTCTATCTGGTGGCAGCATAAATAACATTTGGCTCCAACTCTCTTCTCTTTGCTTTTGGTCGAAATGTCACTGCTGCGTAGTTCAGGTCATCAGAGCGCACGTTCAGGTCATCAGAGCGCACGTTCTGTGAAAACAAACACATACTATTACCAAACGTTTCTGATAAGACTCCCTTTAATTTGTTCTTTTAATGATTGTGACAAAGATATTTACTGAGCAGGACATTTCACAGTTTAAACTAAACTTGTTAGTGCTCTCTGATGGATAAACTATAAAAAGGAGACATAGTTTCTAAAATATCTCCAGGACAATGTTGGCATTTCTGGACTGCAATTTCTTGTTACTTAATGGCCCAAATATACACAATACAAATATATACATATATACACATACACTAATATATCAGGGTTAAAGCTAATTTTAGCCAATACAATATAGTTACAGCTGTGTTTGATCGGGCTGTATCAAACAATATATAAAAGTAAATGTTAAAATTGGATTTACCTCACTTTGCTCTGGATTCCGTTCTTCTTTATCAGCTAAGTGACAGAAACAATACATCTGGTTAGTTCATTGATCGTCTTTGGGAAACCAGGAGTTTAGCATTCCCAGCAAGTTTAAGAGAATTTCCAATAGCAACAAAACCAAATATAAGATAGACACAGTAGCTCTGAAAAAGTACCTGTGTGAAGTTTCCTGTTTTTAACAACCAGACCAATGATGACCACTACAAGGAGAACAGTCAGACCGCCCAGGATCACACTCGTCAGCTTTGCTGTTTCGTCAGACTCTTCTACAAGAAAGATCATTAAGTTAGACTCTAAAAAGGACCAAACTGGTTTTAGCTAAACTGTTTTACTTTAAAACATTTGATAATCTGCACAATGAAAGAAATCTTTAGGAGAATCTTACTTTTACACTTGTTGTCCAAGTCATCATGTGACTCATCGCTACCTTTTAATGAAATGAAGATACATTTTTGTTTTGACAAATTTGCATCATAATCACATTGTCAATGTTTAAATTGTCACTTTGTTAACTGTGTTGTCATAATAATGAAAATACAGTATATTTAAAGTATGAACATAAATGACCACATAATGGGTACCAAAAGAAAGACACGACTTTAGAATGACCTTACCTTTAACATTAAAATGTATTACACTGAAAATTGGACGGCCCTTAACATAAAATCCACAGAAATACAGTCCAGAGTCCAATAAATCCACTTGGTTGATTTTGAGAAAGACAGTAGAGATGTTGGATCTCATTTCAAATGTTCCATTTTGAAATCCCTCGCAGTATTCGATGTTGTCAGCAGTCTTGATCATAACAGAGATACAGCTGATCTTTGTTCTGTTGACCAGTCTGAACCAGAATGTTATAGAGGCGGATTTGGACATGTTGGAGCACAGCAGTGTGACTTCTTCACCAGGCTGACCCTCCACAGTCTGATACTCAGAAACTGAAGCAGAAATCCAGCCTGAAACAAACAGCAGAGACAACCAAAGATTTACTTTCAATAAAAGAAAAGGAGCATGAACAATTCCTTTAAATAAGTCTATTCTGGTGTGTTACAGTTATCAATGTTATAAATTCAGTTGAGAGTAATTCAAGGCCAGTACTCACTAAAGCTGCAGAAACATAAAGCCATTATCAAGGTTAAGTTCTTCATGGTGCGTGTGACTGTAGGTCTGCAATGTCCGTAACTGAACTGTGCTCCAGTAAGGGTGCTTTTAATGTAAAGGGGAGGGGTGTTGTTTTTTTTTTTTTTTTTTTTTGTTTCTCCTGTTGTTCAAACTGACCACATTAATGCTTTCAGGAAAAGATCTGTTGATGCAGAATGTTAGCTTCAAGTTATTCTTGAGACCATGTTATTTGGCAATACACACAACATTTGTTAGTCTTGACCATAAAAATGACCTCAACCATCAGACAGCTCTGAGGCTGTCTGTAAATTTAATGCTTCAACTGTTTTCTGGACTGTCCTCTACTGAAAAACTGCACACAAGCTACAAATGTTGAGATAAAGGTCTAAATGCTTATAGTGAGGCTGAATCAAATGCTTTGTGTGTAGTTGCACATTAAATCCAGTAGGAAACATGTGCTTCCAAACAGCACATTTTCCTCAAATATTCTGATGCATTTAACATGCAGAGGCTTCAATAAATATTCTCATGTTTTGTAAGTGAGGAACTTCAAGTTGCGTTCATGTTGCCTACAGTTTCAGTTGTGTAGTAGCAATAATCATCTATCACCATGTATTAATGACCATATCATCACTAGTGAACTAAATGGAGCTTTCTGCACAGGAAAGAAGGATATTTTTGTCTTAGTACAGAGGTGATCTCCCACGCTTGTGGTCATCTCTCAAATACAGGTGGTCATGTGCACCTGGTCTTTGTCCTTCAGACTTGCATCATACAACCTTCCAAGACTTTTTACAGGCTGTTTGGATACTGTTGGGATGGGGTCATGAGCACACTTCCTTGACAATCGAGATGCTTGGATGGTTTTATCTTCATATTGGTCCAGCTGATGTTCTCCTCCAGTTTTCTGAGTAGTCTCCTGGTGGATGGAGTGGTGGTGGTCAGAGTTGTAATTTCGTCCATGTAAGCTCTGGGAGGAGAGAGGCACAGACCAGAGTCAACCTGCTGTCCACCCACAACCCATTTTGAGGCTTGGATAATGACCTCCATTGTAATCGTGAATGCCAAGGGTGAGAGAGTGCATCCCACCATGATGCCTACTTCCAGGCACTGCCAAGAGGTGGTAAAGCAGAGGTGCAGGTCCTGGAAGTAGGATTTAACCAGGGCTGCGATGGTGTCCGGTATGCAGAAGAAGCTGAAGGCAGACCACAGGAGTTCATGGGGCACTGAACCAAAGGCATTGGCATGGTCCAGAAAGACTATGTGGAGGTCCCATTTCTCCACCTTTGCAGATTGGATCTGGTGCCAGATCATGCTGGGTGTTATAAGCACCCAGAGAACCCGATGTTACTGCCTTATGTACAGATGTACTTGATGTTCTTATTTCTTTGCAGATATTGAGCCATCCTCTGCGCAGTGATACCAAAGAAGATTTTAGCCTCCACGTTTAGCAGGGAGATAGTAATGAGATTTTTTTTTAAATGAGGAACAAGTTACGAGTAATGCAGCTGCATTGAGAAGATTGATTGCATATCATAGTGCAGATTGATGGGAGCTGCACCTGCTGTAGTTTTGCTGTGATCTGTCATGTCTTAAACATGTGCAGCATGTAGAGTGAATGGTAAAAGCGCCTCTCTGCTTCAGGTATCTTTTCACAAGTTTGATAAATACTTAAAAACTATGTGAAGATAAAATAGCAAAGTGCCATCGTGCAAAGTGTAAAGATACAGATACAGATATCTCCCTGATACAGACATTGTTTTTTGTCACCACAGTGCAAAGCGCAACAACGAGCATGTAGGTGTCATAAATCATATTCATAAATAAGATAAGATAAGCCTTTATTGTCCCACAGCAGGGATATCTTCAGCGTTACAGCAGCCAGCAAAAATGTCATATAAAGAAATATAATAAAAATAAATAGAAAAATAGAAAAATAGTCCTGTACACAGTATAGACAGAAATAAATAATAGAGTGACTGAGTGCAGTTGTAAGTATGAACAAATAGATAAGATAAAAATATTGCACATATATAATATACAGTCAAGTGTAGATTACCAGGAGTTGTACTGATTATAGAGTCTGACATCAGCAGGCAGGAAGGACCTATGGTACCTCTCCTTCAGACACCGCGGGTGGAGCAGCCGGTCGCTGAAGGAGCTGCCCAGTTCTGATAGAGTGACATGTGACTCTATGTGACGCTTTGCCCAGGGAAGTGTTCTCAAGTAGTGATGACAGCTTGGCCACCATTCTCCTGTCTCCCACCACCTCCACTGGGTCCAGAGGGCATCCAAGGACAGAGCTGGCCTTCTTTACTGGTCTGTCCAGTCTCTTCCTATCCCTGGAAGAGATGCCACTGGCCCAACAGGTCACCCCATACAAGATGGCTGATGCCACCACAGAGTCATAGAAAGTCTTCAGGAGCGCACACTGCACTACAAAAGACCTTAGTCTCCTGAGCAAAAAGAGACAGCTCTGGCCCTTCTTAATCAGAGCGTCCGTATTGTCTGACCAGTCCAGTTTGTTGTTCAAGTGAACACCCAGATACTTGTACGATCTCACAATCTCAATGTCCGTTCCCTGGATGTTCACTGGTGTAGGTGGAGGGAGTTTGTGCCTGCCGAAGTCCACCACCAGCTCTTTGATTTTACCCGCATTGATCTGGAGGTGGTTCTGCTGACACCAACCCACAAAGCCCTGGGTCAGTTCTCTGTACTCCCTATCATCCCCATCGGTGATGAGGCAGACGATGGCAGAGTCGTCAGACAACTTCTGCAGGTGACAGTTCAAAGTGTTATGGGTGAAGTCCGCTGTGTAGAAGGTGAACAGGAAAGGCGCCAGAACGGTTCCCTGTGCTGCAGAGAAGTGTGTCAGACACACAGTCCTGTAACCTCACATACTGCGGTCGGTTTGTGAGATAGTCCAGGATCCATGCTGCCAGGTGATGGTCCACCCCAGCGTGCTCCAACTTGTCCCCCAGAATCCTGGGCTGGATGGTGTTAAAAGCACTGGAGAAATCAAAAAACATGATCCTCACAGTGTTTCCAGCCTTTTCTAGGTGAGAGAGGGATGTGTGAAGTAGGTAAATGACAACATCATCCACCCCAATGCCGGGTTGGTAGGCACAGTTTTGGCACCCTCCTCAGCTTCAGACTCAGGTTGAACAGGTGCTCAACAATCCCACACAGCTGGTCCGCACAGGACTTCAGAAGTCTGGAGCTGATGCCGTCTGGGCCCGTCGCCTTCCTCACCATTATCTTCCTCAGTTCGTTTCTCACCTGGGATGTTGTGAGGAACAGTCCAGTTGAGCTTGTAGAGAGCATGGGGGCTGAATGGGGGGTGTTTGCGGGTGTGAAATGGGGAGATGGGCCCAGCCCAGGCTGTGGTGTGGGTGTATTAAGTGGCTATAAGCTGAGGGCTGTGGGGAGTGGTGAGTGGTGAGATGAGGGATGGGGAGGGGGGCTGCAGGCAGGGAGGGTAGATGGTAATGATGGTTGCAGAGGAGACGGGGCAGGGGGAGGGGTAGATGCCTGATCGAATCTGTTGAAGAATACGTTAAGGTCATTTGCCCACTTCTGATCCCCCGCAGGCCGGGGCTTGGAGTCCATATGGCCCGAGATGGTTTTAAGGCCCTTCCAAACTCCTCTGGTGTTATTTTTCTGCAGTTGACTCTCCAACTTTCTCCTGTAGCTGTTTTTCCCCTCCCTGATCCTCCTCCTTAGCTCTCGCTGAACTCTCTTCAACTCGTCCTTGTTACCCGATACAAAAACTCTTTTTTTCCTTGAGGAGAGCCTTAATATCAAGAGTAATCCAGGGTTTATTGTTAGCAAAACAATGTACAGTCCTAGTGGGGATGGTGTTTTCCACACAGAAGTTTATGTAGTCCGTCAGACAGTCTGTAAGGTTGTCAATATCCTCCCCATGAGCGTCACTAAAAATGTCCCATACAGTAGTGTCAAAACAGTCCTTCAAAGCATCCTCTGCTCTGTTAGACCACTTCTTCACTGTGCGTGGGACAGCAGGCAGCCTGCGCACAAGAGGTCTGTAGACAGGCCTGAGATGCACAAGGTTGTGATCAGATCTGCCCTGGGGGGGGGACTCAATGAGATGTATGCGTCCTTGGTGTTGGCATAACATAAGTCCAGTATTCTGTTGTCTCTGGTATGGCACGTAACATACTGAGGAATGTGGGTAGAGAGGAAGACGGAGGGGCATGATTAAAATCACCAGAGATGACGAGGAGGGCATCTGGGTGTTGTGTCTGCAGCCTACTTACTGCTGAGAGCAGGACATCACAGGCTGCCTCAGCATTAGCAGAGGGGGGAATGTAAGCTACCATCACGATGGCATGCGAGAATTCCCTCGGTAGATAGTTTGGCCTCATGCTATCAGCTAGCAGTTCATTGTTCTTGTCGCAGGTTTGCTCTTTAACAGTGATGTGCCCAGGGTTACACCATCTATCATTAACAAGCACTGTCAGCCCTCCTCCCTTCCTCTTACCGCTCTCCTTCGCCCTGTCCGCCCGAAAAAGTTGGAAGCCATTTACCGAAACGTTCGTATCCGGAGTTAGCGCGGTTAGCCAAGTCTCTGTGAATAGCATGATGCTACACTCCCGGTATTCCCTCTGATGCCGGGTCAGCGCCGCCAGCTCGTCCATCTTGTTGGTGATAGATCTTACATTCCCCCTGATAATCGATGGGAGGACGGGTGTATAACGTCTTCTCCTGGCGCGGCGCTGAGCCCCCGCTCGGCTTCCCCGTCTCCTCCTCCTAAGCTCTCGGGGCACATCAGGTCTCTCCCCGGGTGGTAGCACCGCTGTATGACGGAGAGCTAACAGCTGATCCCTGGTGTAAACAATGGAGTCACCATGGCTGCCGGCGGTAACTACGGACGTGGTCTCTAAGGGCTTCAACAGTCTTGTTTCCATAAAGGATAAACAAAATGTCCCAAAAACATTAAAGACGTTAAAAAGTAGTAATATAACAAGTACTAAAAATACATAGCAAATAAAGAACGACTATACTTCACTAGCAAACTAGTAAACTCAAAAAAACTCAAACCGCGAACGGGAGCTGCTGCAACAGGCTGCCACTCACAGCGGCACCAGAACAAAAAAAAAAAAATGAAATAAAATTTAATAAAATAATACAACTACCAATCTTTTTAAAATAGACGGTATT